>CAUYQG010044182.1:0-33063 GCA_963574415.1 Tarsius wallacei | reverse complement strand
AATATCATAATAAAAAATATTGAATATAAAAAATATATATATTTTTTCTTTGTATATGAATGTATATGTGAGGGTTTCATCTGCATTGTTCCAATTTTTTTCTTTTTTCTTTTTCTGTTTCCTTCTTCTTTTCTTTCTTGTTTTCTGTTTATGTGTGCATGTGAATGACTGAATGTTCATCTTTCAATCTTATTATTATTGTAGGTTTATTATTACTCTGTTCTCCTGCTTATTTTTTTTTTTATAGTTTAAGATATGTATCAGTCTATTGTTCGGGTTCAATCATGGACACTTTGTGCTAGATGTGTCCATGTGTTCAGTTTTCTTTAGTTGTTGTTGTCATCATCATCATTTTCTTTGTTTGACTTTGTTGTTATTCTACTTTGTTTTGAGGTGTGTGTGTATGTCTATGTTCACTTGTTTTCTGCATTAGTTTATGCTTTCCATCGTCATATAGTCTAGTTGTGGGGAGCGGATCTAAGGGAACATATACCACAATCAGTGAACACCGTAATTTGCAAGTAGTTTCTGAATACCAGCACCCCATTCCTTACTTATTAGACTTTTTAAAACTACAAAAAATACAATAGGCAGCAAAATTTGCCACCCCCAGTTCTATTTCAAAATGGAAAAAATTCATAGCCTGCACCAGAGAAGAATAGAAGCTTGAGTAAATATCAGAAGGGAAATCCTCTCCCACTGAAACTGAATAATAGACCTAAAAAGAAAACCAAAAGATCTGTCACAAATGAAGAAAAACCAAAGGAAGACCACAGGCAATTTCAAGTGTAACAAATAGAAAACTGAAAAAACAGACCATGGAGCCTAAACAATGGAAGTCATCATCGACTGACCCCAGAATGTGACAGGGATTAGGGATTGGATAGAAAGAGTGACTACGATTCAAAAAATCAAGATATAACACTGAAAGAACTTGTAAAATACATTTTGGCAATATAACTTTATTCAGAAAATGAATAATAAGATGACAAGTATGGGAAGTAGGATTAATCTAGCAGAAGAAAGATTATCAGAACTTGAAGACCTGTACATGGAATTAGCTCGATCTGCTGAAAGAAAGAAAGAAAGAAAGAAAGAAACAAAGATAGATAGAAAGAAAAGTCAGAAAGAAAGAACAAAGCCTACAAGGGGGGTGCAATTATATCCAGAGGTTGAATCTGTGTCTGGTTGGTATCCCATATCCCAGAAGAAGAAAGGGAAAAGGAAACAACTTGGAGCAATATTTCCAGGAGATAATCCAAGAAAACTTCCCCCATCTCTCCAGAAATGTGACCAGCCAAACACAAGACATGAAGTGAGATAACCAACCCCTAGAAACATAGTAATTTGTTTACACAACATAGGCACAAAAGAAAAAATCCTAAAGGCAGCAAGAGAGAAAGGTCAGATTACCTACTGGGGAAAACCAAACAAATAGCAGCAGACCTATCAGCAGAAAGACTACAAGCAAAAATGGACTAGAGTCCAGTATTCAAATACCTCAAAGATAATCAATTTCAACCAAGAATTTCCTACTCAGTCAAGCTCAGCTTCATCAGTGATTAAGAATTAAAATCCTGCCCAGACATCCTCTCCCTAAGAGATTATGCAGGCTCCAGACCAGCTCTACAGGAGACACTTAAAGAGTTATTAAGCACAGAAGAAAGAGCAAAAGAATGTTCACACATTTCTCAAAAGAACAGCAGTGCACAGAATCAACAGAGAATACAGTGCAACAGGAAAATTGAAAACACACACATACATCAACCCCAAAGCCAAAAGAAAACAAACAAAGATAAAACTTAGTAAGAACCTCAAGACAGGGATAAACAATCACATTACAATACAATCAGCCTGAATATGAATGGACTACATGTACCACTGAAAAGATACAGAATGGCAAAAGAAACTCATCTCACCACAAGTGATGCACACACACTCAAAGTTAAAGGATTGAAAACAAATTTCCAGGCAAATGGATCACAAAAGGAGGCAGGAGTCTTAACCTTAATATCAGACAAAACAACTTTTAAGCTATAAAAAGTTTAAAAAGATACAATAGGGCACTACATATTGATTAAAAAGTACAATCCATCAACAAGAAATATCCATACTAAATATATATGTACCCAACACAGGAGCACCAGCATTTATAAAGCAACCATTAAGTTAACTGAAAAAATATTGACTCTAACAACATACACCACTAACAGCTCTAGCGAGATCATCAAGGCAAAAAATCAACAAGGAGATCCAGGACCTAAACTTGACACTCGACCAAATGGACTTAATAGATACCTACATATTATTCTACCAAGAGCCACAGAATATACATTCTACTCATCACTACATGGCACATACTCCAAGACCTATCACATCCTTCGCCATGAATCAAGCGTAAACAAATTCCATAAAGTAGAAAGAGTACCATGTACCTTCTCAGAACAAAGTGGGAAAAAAAACCCAACACCAACAAAACGTCCCTAAAGCCCACAAAGACATGCACAATAAACAGCATGATGCTGAACAACTATTGGATCAACACCAAAATCAAAGCAGAAATTAAAAGATTCCTGGAAACAAGTGAAAATGAAGAAACTTCTTACTAAAACCTCTGGGATGCCATGAAATCAGTTCTGAGAGAGGAATTTATATCTCTATGAGCATACATGAAGAAAAAGGAAAGACCAAAGTTGAGAGCCTAAAAAATCACCTAAGGGAGCAGGAAACAGAAGACCACAAAACCTCAACTTTAGCAGAAGAATCCAAATCACCAAAATAAGAGCCCGAATATGGGACAAAGAAGACACAATTATCATAGAACACATCAACAAAGCAAAAAGTTGGTTCTCTGGAAGAATTAACAAGACTGCTGGACCCCTAGCCAGAATGACCAAGAAAAAGAGAGAGAAAACCCAAATAAACACAATCTAAAATACAAAAAACAAAACCACAACTGACCACAAAGAAATACAAAAGACTATCACAGATTACTATGTACACCCATATGGAAACAAACTTTATAGCCTAAATGAAGTACATAACTTTCTGATATCACACAATCACCTCAGGCAGAAACAAGAAGGCATTGAGACATTAAATAGACCAATAACAACCCAGGAAATTGACTCTGTCATTGAAAACTACCTACCAAGAAAAAGTCCTAGACCGGATGGCTTTCCAGCAGAAGTCTACAAAACCTTTCAAGGAGGAGCTCATACCAATCCCACTGAAAGTATTCCAGGCAACTGAGAAACATGGAATTCTCCCCAAATCATTTTATGAAGCTAACATCACACTGATACCCAAACCAGGTAAAGATCCAACAACAACAACAACAACAACAAATGGAACCACAGGCCAATATCCCTTTAGATACAAAACTCCTCAACAAGATTCTAGCAAATTGAATCCAAAAACACATCTCAAAAATCATCCACCATGACCAAGTAGGCCTCATTTCCAGGATGCAGGACTGTTTCAACTTTCGCAAGACCATAAATGTAATTAAATACATCAACAGATGTAAAAACAAGAACCACATGATTATTTCATTAGATGCAGAAAAAGCTTTTGATAAAATCTAGCACCCCTTCTTGATAAAAACCCTCAAACACCTAGGTGTAGAAGGAATATACCTCAAAATAGTGTCATCTATGATAAGCCCACAGCTAACATATTGCTAAATGGACAGAAACTGGAAACATTTCCCCTGAAAACCAGAACAAGACAAGGCCACCCACTTTCACCCCCCTTGTCCAATATTGTGTTGGAAGTCCTAGCAAGGGTAATTGGACAAAGAAGGAAATCAGGTGTATCCAAATGGAAAGGAAGAAGTCAAGTTATCCCTCTTTGCTGATGATATGATCCTATACCTTGAAACTCCAAGAGAATCTGTCAAAAACCTGCTTGCACTTAAAGGACTTAGGCAAAGTCTCAAGTCTCAAGGTAAAAAATAAATGTTCAAAAGACGGTTGCACTCCTATACACTGAAAACAAGCAGGCAGAGACCCTGAAAATAAAAAGCATAATCCCATTCACAGTAGCCACATTCAAAAATGAAATACCTTGGCATCTTCCCAGCCAGAGAAGTGAAAGACTTTTACAATGAAATCTACAAAACACTGCCCAAAGAAATCCAAGAAGACACAAACAAATGGAAAAATATTCCATGTTAATGGCACATCTAAGGGAGCTAGAAAGGCAAGGCCACCAAAATCCTAACTTCAGCAGAAGAATCCAGATCCCCAAAATAAAGATGCAACTGTGGGGCATAGAAAACAGAAATATCACAGAAAAAATAAACAAGACAAAAAGCTACTTCTTTGAAAGGATAAATAAGAATGATGGACCCCTAGCCAGAATGACCAAGAAAAGAGAGAGAGAGAAAACCCAAAAAATACAATTAGAAACTCAAAAGGTGAAATCACAACTGAACTCAAAGAAATCCAAAAGTTTATCAGAGATTACTATGCACAGCTGTATGAAAATAGCTTGAAAACCTAAAAGAAATGGAGGATTTTCACACACCACACAACCTTCCAAGACTGAAAAAAGTGGAAATTGAAACAGACCAATAGCAATTCATGAAACTGACTTCTTCATAAGAAATCTACCCACAACACACACACACACACACACACACACACACACACACACACACACACACACACCACACCCTGGGACCAGGTGGCTTTCATGCTGAATTCTATAAGACAAGGAGGAGCTGGTACCAAACTTATCAAAAGTACTCTGGGCAATCGAGAAACATGGAACTCTCCCCAAGTCATTTTATGAAGCAAACTTCACACTGATACCCACACCTGCCAAAAACCTAACAAGGGAAGAAAATTACAGCACAAACTCCTTAATGAACACAGATGCAACTATTCTCAGTTAGAGTCTAGCAAATCAGATTCAACAACATATCTCAAAAATTATCCACTATAACCAAGTAGGCTTCATACCATCATTCCCTGGGATGCATGACTGGTTTGATATTTGCAAGACCATAAGCATCATTCAGCACATTAACAGATGGAAAAACAAGAACCATATGATTTTGTCATTAGAGGCAAAAATAGGCCTTTGAGAAAATCCAGCATCACTGCTTGATAAAAACCCTAGAACCCTGGGCAAGAAGGAATATTCCTCAAAACAGCAAGAGCCATTTATGATAAGTCCACAGCCAACAGATTTCAAAAAAGGACAGGAGTTGAATGCAATCCCCCGAAAATGGGAAAAAGGCAAAGTTGCCCATTGCTTGTACCTGTGCTTGGAAGTTCTGTAGTGAGTTCTCTATTTACAGAATTTCTGTGTGTTTTTTTTCTTAAAATGGCCATGTCAGCTTTCAGTTCTTGAACTGTGTTCATGGCGTCTCTGATTTGGAAGTCCACAGTCTCCTGAATCTCAATGAGTTTCTTTTCTACCCATATTCTGGATTCCATGTCTGTCATTACAAACAACTTATTGCGCTTGGGATTCATTTCTCAGCAGCTGCTGAAATCATTTAGGGGCAAAAAAGTCGGGCTTTTTGTCTTACCTGAGTTCTTGCCCTGATTCTTCCCATCTAAGGGCACTGACGCTTCACTCTCTCTCTGTTTATATGTTTATTTATTTCTGTTTGCTTTTCTGCCTCCTTTGGACTTTCAGAAAGCCACTCTGCCTTGGCTGCAGGGGTCATGTTGATGTGGGCCCACCTCACTCTGTGGGGGCCTGAAGCAGGCAAACCCTATCTGAGGAGAAGCATCCTAGAGTGGGGAGGGCGGGGGTTGCCCCCACAGCTTGCTGCTCTAATTTATTTCAGCTGTGAACTCTCAGTTGGCTGGGGATCAGCCCGTGCGGTGTGACCATTCCCTTCCTGAGCCTGGCCAACAAGAGCAGGTAGATTCAGCAGCTGCAGATACTACCACAGCGGGCCTGCCTAATAGCCCTGGTGGTGGCAGATCTCTGCTGCAGTGTTCAAATGGGTATCGAGATCTTGCATACTCTTCAGGCCTAGAGTAGGCAAACTATGAGATGGGGCAGGGTAATGGGTGCCCCTACTCCTTGCCACTCTTAATTATTTCAACGGCACAAGTCTGTGCTGTGGATGTATGATGTCACTCTCCTGGGCTGCTTTCTCCCTTCCCGAGAGACAAGAGAGACAGAGGCTATGGCAACTGTAAGGGTTTTTCCTTCAAAAAATACATAGCCTCCCTTCATGGCAGGTGGTAGCAGATGGTGCTGAGCTGCACAGAGATCAGTTACCTGAGAGATCCCGTGTGGGCTTGGGCATTGAGTCTGCAAAGTCATTAGCTAAGGCTCTGTGCTGGCTTGGGGGTCTAGGTGCAGAGGCTTTCACTTGACTCCAATTATAAGAGTCCACTGTGGTGTGTGGTTTTCTGGGGGCTCTCACTCACGCATTCACTCACCCCTTTACTGCATTGGAGGAGACTCCTGCAGCCCCACGCTGCATCAGAAATGGCAGGCTATCTGGTTTCCTTCCTCTCTGCCTTTCATGGGTACTGTTGCTTCTCTGGCAAGTTCCTTTGTGTGTTCTTCATTGTTCTTGGAGTGTCAAGATGATCTCTCTATGTGTTTTTCTGTGAGTTAGGCACATGCTAGCTGAATCTAGTTGACTACCTTGGACCCCCTCTGTATAGCTTATTTTAAAAATGGCATTCCTTTGAAGAAATTAACCCTCTCCTCATGAAAACTTCTGTCTGCTGCTGGGCCTATATTCAAGATAATTTACCTGCCACTTAGAGGACATTATTCTTTGAAAACTTTGCCCACCCCATGTTTGGCCTTGGGCATGCATGGCCTTGGGCATGCATGGGTGCCTGAGATGGTCTCTTACATCTAGAGATGGAGTTGTTGGGTCATTTCATTAGGGGTCCATGGCTGAGTTAAACATGGAGGGACTTGGGATATGAGTTCCCTCTATCCAGGATGATCTCTTGAGAATACTGCCAGCGGGCGTCTTACTTGGGTGATAACCTCTGTTATGACCCAACTGCAAGAAAGGAGAGGCACCAGAACACCAGGTTTTAATTCTGAGTTCTTTATTTAAACTGGCATCCAACAGAGGCTATTGCCATAAAAGCTCTTGGCACTGAGTGCCATCAGCGAGAAGCTTATAAAGTCAAAATCTGCAAGTGGGCTACATAGCAATTTAGCAACCATAAACTAGCAACTTAGCAACCAATATGGGAACTTTTAATTGTTAGGGAGTTTTGATTAATTTTACGTTCCAGGCACAGCCTGTAACTGGAAAGTTTCTAGAGTCCTGCCATCAAGATGTGGTTTAAGGTTGTCATATAGAGACAGGGTGGAAGAATCATTACACAATGGAGTTACCTTGGCTAGGTGTCTAACAAAATACAAAAACAAAATGTGAGAGTGTGACAATGTGCTTCTGCAAGGCATAACATTTGATTTTAGTTAACAAAACATATAATTACATGGAACTTGTGGCTAGGGGGTTTTCAAATGGTCAGCAAGAACGGTCAGCTTGATTAGCTTAGGGAAACAAAGCTGTGGGTCTGTGATCAGGAGGATGTTATAACAATTACAAGAATACATTGGAAGGTTTAATTTTCTGTTCTGCTGGATATTTCATTCCCCCCTTTTGACTCCTCAGTCATGGGTAAGCCAAGGAAGAAAAGGATAAGTGGGAACCACGGCTTTTAGTTATTTAGGGTCCCTGACTGTTGCAGCACAGTTGATGGAACGAGCTGGTGGAGTTATGTTAGTTTCCACGACTTTATTGACTCATGTGTGGTGAATCCAGGCTGGTATTCATTGTCTTTGAATGTTGGTGAAGTGGTGATGACAATAAAGAGTTCCTTTTAGGAAGGAATTAGTACAAGGCATGGAAGACAGAGTGGACAGAACAGCACAGACACTGGAGTGGACAGCAGCCTGAACCTGCTGGAGGGACAGAAGATACTTTAACACAGATTGATTAGCAATTTGCTACGATGGGATTTCACAATCGGGGCAACAGAAGAGCGGGTTTTCCAAACATGATTTTACATGGGGTTAAACCTAGCCTTATATGGGGTGCATTGGGTTTGGAGAAGAGCTAAAAGGAAAAGGCTTATTTAATTTTTTTACTGGTCTCTCTTATTAATTTGGTTAAAGTAGATTTTAAAGTCTGGTTCATGTGTTTTACCTGTCCAGAGCTCTGTGGCTGGTAAGCACAATGCAATTTTTAGTTAATGTTGAGTGCTTTTCTAACCAGCTGTACTATGAATGAGGAAAAGGCAGGACTACTATCAGAGCCAACAGAGAGGGGGAGCCCATACCTAGGAATTATTTTATTTAATAAAAACCTTGAAACCATAAGTGAGGTTTTATATCTTGTGACAAAGGCCTTTATCCATCTAGAAACAGCATCTACAAACACCGGTAGATAATTTCACTCCAACTGAGGGGGTTTTATTTCAGTAAAGTTTATTTTTCATTTTTTACCAGGGCTTAGTCCTTGAGCACTGATTCCTGCTGGAGACTTTGGTCCTTTTTGGGTTAATGTGGGTGCAAGCAGGGCTCATTTGGGTCACTGAGGTGGTCAGGGTTTTTAAATGATCAATAATATAAAAGTGGTTTAACAGTTCAGTCATTCTGATACCTTCCAAATGGGTGGTGGAATGAAGTTGTTTTACTAATGTATGTGCGAGGGCTGCAAGCTGAACAATTCTAGAGTTTTTAATCCATCAGCCATCAGACTTTTGTGCACCCCTGCCAGGTCTGCTGCCTCTTCTTCTCTGTGGATATAATTGGGCTGCTGTGGGAGAGAAGGAACTGGAAAGGCTTTAGTTAGCAAGATAGTCAGGGTTTCAGTTGGGAGTTCTGCTGCCTCTCAAGCCACCTGGTCTGACAGGCAGTTTCCAGTTGCTCCTGGGAGGTTGGATTTCTGGTGTTGGATTTCCCTGCAATGAATGACAGCTACCTCTTTGGGGAACCATACAGCCTTTAAAAGGGCTGAAATTTTCTCTTTGTTTTTGATAGTCTTACCCGCAGCAGTAAGAAGTCCTCATTCCTTGTAGATCATGGCATGCACATGGAGTGTAGTAAAGGTGTACCGGCTGTTGGTGAAGATGTTTACTCGCTGTCCTGTTCGTCAGCACAGAGCTGGAGTTAAAGCAATAAACTTACCTTTCTGAGTCGAGGTACCTTGAAGCAATGACTGTGACCTGATTACATCATGAACTGTGAATACTGCTGCACAAGTTTGTGGACTCCCTCTGTTACCAGGCTACTACATCCATGAACAGGTCAGCATCAGCCTGGCTTAAGCGAGTTTCCCGAAGATTGGGACGGCTGGCCTGAGAGATGTCCAACATGTCTTCACAATCATGAATTGGCGTCTCCAGATTGTTATCAGGCAGCAAAGTGGCCAAATTGAGGCACTGAGTAGGAGAGAAAGTTAGTCCTGGTAGGTCAAGCAAAAGACTCTGACTTTGAGTCATATGAGCATTTGACATCCAGCGGCCAGAGGCTCCTCGGAGCAATGTTTCAGCAGCATGGGGAACAGTTAAAGCCAGGTTTTGGCCAAAAGTCATTTTATCTGCTTTCTTAACTAGAATGGCTGTAGTGCAATGGCTTGGAGACAAGAAGGCCAGCTAGAGGCTACTGAGTCCAGTCTTTTTGACAAGTAAGCCATAGGTTGCCTCCAGGGTCCTAAGGTCTGGGCAAGAACCCACTTTGTGATTCCCCACTGTTCATGAACAAACAAATAAAAATATTTGGTAACATCTGGGAAGGCTAAAGCCGGGGCTTGGGTAAGAGCCATTTTTAACTGCTGGAATGCTTGTTCCTCGGTAGCAGTTCACTTCAGGGGCTGATTCCCTGCAGTGGCTGTGTACAGAGGCTTGGCAATTTCAGTGAATTCTGGGATTCCACAGACAGCAAGACCCTGCCACCCCCAGGAATTCCCAAGCCTCTTTCTTTGTGGTTGGTATGGGAATTTGAAGAATGGCTTCTTTCCAGGCCGAGGTCAGGGCTTGCTTACCCATTTTAGTTGGTATCCCAGGTAGGAAACTTCGGTTGAACAAAGCTGTGCCTTTTTCACTGACACATGGTAGCCCAAGTCTGGGAAGAGCTGTAACAGAGTCTTAGTACCTTTTAAACAAGGATCCAAGTCTGCAGCCACAAGCAAGATATTATTTACATACTGGAGTAAAGTATGTTCAGGGTGCAAGGCATGGAACCCTGTAAGTTCTGTTGTAAGGTTTCCCAAAGAGAGTCAGGGAGTTCTTGAATCTCTGTGGCAACCGAGTCCAAGTTAGCTGACTGGTGTCATCCAAGTCAGGGTCTGTTTATCTAAAAGCAAAAATAGGTTGGCGCAGCCGGAGGGTGATGCTTCGCCATCCTGGCGGGCTGGTCTCCGGCCAGACTGAAGGAAACTCCTGCTGTTACTGTAATACCAAATCTGACAAGACATTTTCAGTAGGAGAATCAGAAGAAGCTAAGAGGTATTCTTCAGAAAGCAGAACAGTTACTAGCATTTGACAAGCAGTGTCAGTAGGAATACTCATTTTAGTTTCATCGGGTGAAAACATAATAGTTGCTCTTACTTTCTGGAGCAAATCTTGGCCCATGAGAGGGTATGGGCAGCTAGGGACTATTAGAAATGAGTGGGTGACCCTTTTTTGACCTAGATTAACCATCTAGTTGGAGGTGAACTTGCAGTTTGCTATTGCCCCTGTTGCTCTTTGAATAGAAATTTGTTTCTTGGCTATGGGTCCTAATGGTGACTTTAGGCTTGACAGTTCCACCCCAGTGTTTATTAAGAGTTGGACTGGGTGCCCCCCGCCCCCAGCGGTGGTTACAATGGGCTCTTGGGAGCCTTAGAAAAAAGAGTCCTGGCCTTCTCAGTCTGAGTCATTTTTGGTTTTACCAGTAGAGTGCAGAACCAGAACTGATTTGGGGTCCTCTGTCTTTGGGCAGCGAGGGCAATTTTTGACTCAAAGCCCTAATTTCCTACAGCAGGTGCACTGGTTCTTTGCCAACCAAATGTGTCTGGGTTTCTGGCCCTTTTGACCTTTTTGGTTATTAGATTTCTGATGAGGAGGCTTAGAATCAGCTCCCAGGCCCCAGAGGGCTGTTACCAGGATTTTTGCTTGTCTTCTTGCAGCTCTGTTAGCTGCTGTACTGCCTGTTTCTGTTTTTCAGCATCTCAGCTATTAAAACCTTTCTGGGCTACTTTAAGTAGCTGAGAAATGTCTATTACTGCAAAATCCTTTGGTTTCTGGATCCTTCTCCAGATGTTAGGAGACATCTGAGTCACTAAGGCCAAATCGATAGCCTGAGCTTTCTCGGGTGCCGAGGGGGTCAAATAGGGTATAGGTAAACACCCCAGTGACTCCTCGGGACTCTGGATAATCTCAGTAGTTTTGGAAAGATTAATAGGTTCTGGGGCTGCTTCCTTCAAACCAGCTAATGGAGTCCAGTGATAAGTTTTAAATGTTCTAGACCCTGCCAAAGTCCTAGGGTTCCAATCCAGGCAAGTGGAGGGAAAAACCTCCTCTAACATTTCCTGACTTTTTTCCTTTGTTCCAGGTGCTGAGGCCAGGACAGACTCTTTAGCCTCAGCTCTAATGAGTCCGGGCTTTTTAGAAGCATTTAGGGATAAAAGGCTGCCAGCAATCATCCCAGGTGGGACAATGAATGCGCACGATTGATTTTACCAGGGAGGTTTGGATTTTGGCAAGATTTTACTCTCTTGAGAAACAGGTAAAACAAGTTTTCCTTGAAGAGTTAGTCAGGGGCCTTTGTATATAGCATGCTGTTGTTTTCAAATTAGGAGCTCTGTCTCCATATAGTGTGGTTTACAGGAAGGGTCCTAAGTTTTAAGAACACATATCTTTAACAATGAAGGGGGGGGGTTGGTCTAAATTTAACCATTGGTCGATATAGGGAAACTGATTAAGATGACCAGGGGTCCCTGAACTACCTTTTAAACAGACTCAGTAACGTGAACATTCAAAGAGCCAGTAGAGGGCTAACCAACATTAAATGCAAGGCAATTTATTTTATAGAGGGTCTGGAGCCTGCCTTTTGAAAGGTGTACACCATAGTTTTCAGTAAATACAACAGAGAAATCTTCTAATATACAGTCCAGAGGACTGACAGGTTGTGAGTTCTGTGAACCTATTACAAACAGCGAGCAAACAAGAAGCAAACAGTTACAATACACAGTTAAAACATAATGACAGACAGGGAGCATCTGGACCAAGTCAGACGCTTGGATCCCTGGAACAACCTCAGGGCTGAAAACCAGAGGACACTGTTCACTATTCATTTGGCCTAATGAATACTGTCCAAAGGGAGACCGCGTCAGGTTGTGACTCCCTTAAACAGAATTGTGGCCACAAACAGAACAGAACAGATTTTTACTGCTAAACAGAACAATTTTTTACCTCCTAGGGGAAGGGCAGATGGACTCAGGAATTTTTGAGGTGGTAGGAAATTGGTGGTCGTTCCTTCTCCCTCCGAGCCAGATGAGAGTTTGTGGGGCCCTGGAATGACTCAGGAGGTGCCTCCCCTGTAACTTCTCCATCAAGCTGGGGGGAGCCAGTGTGAGGCCACCTCCCGAGGTTGGTGACAGTCTCGCTGGGGCCTCCTAATGCTGTGACCAAACTGTGAGAAAGGGGAATCACCAGCACACTGGGTTTGAATTTTGAGCCCTTTATTTAAGCCGGCATCTGAGAGAGGCTATTGCCATAAAAGCTCTCAGCACTGAGTGTCACCAGCAAAAAGCTTTTAAAGCATCCATGCTGCACTTACTGGGCAGAGGTTCTTGGGGTCTGTAGGTGCCTATGTCTGCGTAGGGGCTGGGTTACCAAGAGATATCCAAACTGGTCCCCACATCAGGGGTGCACAGTCCAGTGGGGAGACAGATGTAGAGGCTTATTTATGCTCTGTGGATGCTAGGAGAAGGGCACCAAAAGGGTACTGGTGCCACAGTGGGAGTGAGTACCCAGTGATCTGAGCTGAGAGGGTTGTTGGTCTCATTATCTCACCACCATGTGCCTGGGTAGAGTGACATGGAGCTGGAATGCTGGCAGTTGGTATCCACTTTAATTTCAAGAGCGTGTTTTGAGTGAGTTACAGGTTGACAGGTTTACAAGCTATTAAAAACAAACACAACCAGTGTGTGGGAGCCTGTTGCCCAGTGACAAGCCCACTTCCAGTGTGGCTGACTGGCCTGCAAGATGAACCTTAGCAATGGGAAGTCTGCCTAGGCACACCAGGGCCTTATCTTCCTCTGTGGGCCTGCACTGACCACTGGCCTCCCTTGGCTCCCCTGGTGTGCCCTGGTGGTGAGCTATCTCTATAGCCCAGCCTTCTTTTACCCCCATGCTCATGTCCTTGTGCTTTGACTCAGCACCTCCTGCCTCTGGGACCTCTGCCTGCCTGGGCATGGTGCAGGGCTCAGCTGAGTGACAGTCCTGCACTCAGGCCCTGTCATTGAGGGCTGTCTGTTCATGGACACAAATAGCCTACATAATATTTGCCATCAGGGAACAACAGTCACCTCCACAGCACCCGCCTCTTCTGCTATGGGAGAGAGAGGCTTGTGCATGGCAAATCTCCCAAGTGGTCATAGTGTGCTCAGACGTTTGGGATGTGTATTTGTTACCCACAAAGTGCCCTTCATGTAAAATTATGTAACCTTTCATTGATTGTAATTCTGTTTAACTGTTTTTTTTTTTTTTTTTTACAAAAATTACACATAGGGGTCATGTAAACAAATTATAGACCATTCAGGCAATATACAAACATGTAGACTAAAAAGTGACAGATCCTCTCTCCTTCTTGGAGTTAGCACCTATTTTGTAGTTTAGTTTTTCAGATACTTTTCTCTGAACACACTTTTGCATACACACATAATGATGGTCTTTTTCAAAATAGAGTTGAATGATTGAAGGTGTTGTTCTAGAGTTTGTTTTTCCTCCAACAGTGGGTCTGAGTACAGTTCATGGAAATAGTACCCGTGCACCCCATCCTTTCTATGGCTACTAGTATCCACAGGATGGATGTACCATATTTTACGGAATGACCCTGATGGGCAGTAGGGTGTTTAAATGTTTTAACTCAGCCACGTTGCAGCAGATAGTTTTTTTTGTCCGCGTATGAGCGTGCAATAAGTTCTGTGCTTCTGTCTGTCCACTTGTCAGGGGCTAAATCTGCCAGGCTGTCACACAGAAGAAGGACATTGCTTTGGTGTGCAGGGGTGCCTGGATGCCTCCAAGGAGAGGCTGGCCAGCTCCTCTACAGATCCTCCTGGGTTCTGAGATCCAGAGATGCAGGCAGAGTCCTGCCAAAAGGGTCAGGCAGGGTCTGCTTAGTGGCCAGAGTTTATGTGGCTCCTGGGGTGAAGCTGCAGTCTCTATGGCCCTAACTAGATGGGAGCAATGGGCTGCCGGAAGGACACTGACCCACTCCAACACACATTTGTTTCAGTACAATGTGGACCCTGATCCATGCCCTGGCCCCTTGTCCCCACAGGAAGAAGGCCTTCCTGGTAGATGAGGACTACCTCTCTTTAGCTGGAACAACGCTGGTCTATGGAGCATCGCTTCCCTTCTGCTCTGGCCCTGGTGTGCCATCCCCACCTTGCACAACCTCTGCGATTGACTATGGTGGTGTCAAATGTAAAACAAGACAAAAACAGCAGGCAACGCCAGATGGTACAGTCCTTCTTCCCCCCAGTGTCAGCCCAATCAACAGGAGGGTGCTCCATGAGCCTATCACTTTGCTTTGTTTGGTGAGGGGGTGTCCTGGGTCTGAGGTGACATGGGCAGTGTTGTGGCTGCCCATTAACCTCATGAACTCAAGGTGATCTTGTGTTTCCAAAACACGCTCAGGGGTACTACCACCTGCCGAATTGCCCACCTGGGAGCTGGGGCAGTGACACTCCAGGCAAGTCTCTTTGAGCCTGCATTTTCTCACTTGCAAAGCGGGGACACTGAAATCTACTCTGAAGGACAGATGGAAGACTGTGGGTCTCCTAGAGCAGCTCCTGGTGCAGTCAGCACAGTGATGCCTGCATTATTGGCAGCATGGTGTTGATCTGTCCTTCTGTTGGCTGTGGGAAAGTCATGACTAGTGCAAGCCTGTCAGTCCTCAGAATCTGGGTAGGCTATTGAGGAAGATCACCTGGGACCATGTGTGTGGCTGTTCCATGTGGGCTGGGGCAGGTGATGACCATGCATCCACATTCCTTACTAACATCAGGAAGCTTGCATGCTGACCTGTGGCACAATTTCTCCATGTTCTCTGTCTTTCCACAGTGATAAGCTGGGTCCTGCTGGCACAAGCCAAATTGGTGGTCCTAGGGTGTCGTTCAGGTGAAGGCTTGCGGTGGTAGTGATGCTGCAAGACACTTGGGCCTCTCCTATGTTCTTATCTCATCGAGGCTTGGGGAAATGGGCCTTGTTCTCCCTTGCCCGGGGTGAGGGGACACTGTTAGGTGGGTGGGTGGAATTGACCCGGGGTTGTGCCTCCTGCCAGGTGGCCTTTATAGAGTGGCTCCTTGAAGGAAGACCAGGTCCTCTGGAGCACTGTGGAAAACTTCATGTTGAGTCCCCAGTCAGGGCTTGGTGGAAAGAGGCTAGGAATCCCAGTGCTCTGGCTCTAGTGCCCTGCTGAGACCCCGGCACAGTGCTCAGCTTCCTGAGGAGCACTGGCATTCACCCCCAGCCTCTCACCCCCACCCACCCACCTCCCCACGCCACCCACTCCCGAATAAATTCTATCTTAAAACTATACTGGCCCTTCTGAAATGCTTTTCTGTAGTAGGCCAAAGAAAACTCATGGAGCGTCACAGCACACACCACCCAGCAACGTCTTTGATGCCCAAATGCAGGCCACAAGAAGCTCAGCAATCGCCATCTGCCTGTGAATTTGTGAGCATGGCCATAGCCTTTCTCTGCCTCTCATTCTCCTCTTAGTCTCTGCTGCTCCACTTTCATTCCTCTTCCTTCTTGGGGTCACCTACATAATCTCTCCCCTGTTGTCGTGTCTCTGCTTCCTCCAGCCAGGATTACTGGGCCTCCTCAACCAGAGGCTAGTGGAGGTGGGATGGGGCCTGACCCCTGCATCATGGAGAATTGAGACTTGAGTGATCCTTCCTGACTGAAGGCAGTAAGGTTAAAAAGATGTATACAAACACAGACCCCAATACATCAGAAAGAAAAATCTTTCCTGGAACTTATCAACCAATCAGCTCAGACGTCCAGAGGACACTTCAGAAGCTCTAGAACCACAAACGGTTCTAGAAAGAAGAACACCTAGCCAAAAAATTGTGGCCACTAACTGAGGAGGCCTGGGTACTCTTACAATGCCCAGCACCAGCTTTACCATCACCCCTGAGGCCCCCGGGTGGATATTAGGGCACTGGAAGCCAAGGTGATTTTTTAATTAACACAAGTGCTAGTAGCCATTCAGACCTGGCCATCTGTGCTGGGCCACTTTCTTGTAGCATTTGCTCCCCAGTGGGAGTTGATGGCATTCCAAGAATTAAACATCTCACTTACCCTTTAAGTGGATTTCCATAGGCAGCCTCTAAAAAACAATTTTTTTGCAGCTTGGATTGTTGAGTTTTTTATCAGTCGCTTTGCAGTGCACCCAGTTCCGGACCCCAGCAAGGGTCCATTGCAACCCCCCAATTTTTTTCCTTATACAGTTCTGTCAGTTTTAAGCACTCATTTAAAACTGGGGGAAAATAAGAGTCTTGTCTTAATGGAAAGTTCAGAAATGTTGTATCTTGAAGGTTTAGAGAAAAGGCAATGTTTCCTTCCAGGATATCTTAATACTGTAGTTTTGGCCTTTCTTGATAGAACTAAACTTTTAAATGCAATAGAAAACTTATGCCGTTCCTAAGAGTTATGTATTTTCCTACTTAGTAGGGCTTACTGGTTCTTGCTTCCTCTATAACATAACATTTGCTCATGACCCTAGGTACACGCTCCCAAGTGTAACGAACTCAGGTATTTTTATTCTCATCAGGTTTGAACATTCTTAAAAGAAGAGGAGGGGCAGCCTATAGCCTACTTGCTAGTGCCAGTCTACTTTCCTGTTAGTCCCCAGGTAGAAAGAAATCAACAATTACTTCCGAGACACAAGCTGAGGCGACCGGGCTGTGGGCAGACCCTGGAGACTCCCATCCATTGTGCCTCTTTCCCTGAAAGGCCCTTCACACCCAGCCCTGTGGGAAGTCTGGGCCGACTCAGATTCTCTTACATGAAAGAGGTTTTCCATCTGCCTCTTGCTCTGCCTCAGAACCAGGAGCCCAGAAAACCCCCACCTGGCCTCACTGCAGTGAGAGCCAGTATTGCCTGCCTCTGACTTCTATCATCCGCTCTTCGCCACCAGGCAAGGCAAGAGAACAGAGGACCAGAGGACAGTTTTTGCCTACAGACCACTAGAAGACCTCCAGGCCTACCTGGTCTTCTGGGTGCCCAGCACAGGACGCTAGCTCACAAAGTTGTATGTCGGCCTATTGGACCTCCAGTCACAGGATCCCAGGGGCAGCCTCACAGAGGAGATAGGACTGGAGCCTGGTCTGGAAGCTCAGCTCACACCCAACTGGAAGCCATGTTCCTTGAGCCAGAATTCCCCTTCCCATACACCCATGAACTCCCTAGTGCACATGCGCAGGGTAAGAGCTGTACACGATGGTGCCAGGCTGAGTCCAGCTGTCGAGGAAGCAGGCACTGTGGCTCAGGTATGTTTGCACCCTGCTCAAAGGCTGTAGCTGACTGGAAGATCCCACCCCAGAGGAGCCTTTGCTTCTGCTCTCGCAAATCTTTCCCCTCTTCCTGGTCTTCCTTGGATGCCCGTCCTTGGCTGTGGGCCTGGTGACCCTGCAGAGGGGCCTGCTTGGAGCCAGGAGAGGACAATGTCCATGGTATTCTTCCTTCTCCTCTTGCTCCACTGAAGGAGGCTTCCAGGAAAGGGGCTTCCTGTTTCAGGAAGGAAGGTGCTCTGGGCAGCACACCACAGTGCAAGCATCTCTCTCTGCCATCTGCCCAGCCGGTTAATCTAGCTCCAGATTTCTAAGGCTGGACTCCTGTTTTCTAAGAACTGTTTCCTAGAATTATTTCCCCATTGTTGTCACTGCCACCTGGTGGCAGGATGAGGGTTCTTTTCATAAGCTCTTCAAGGTTCTTGGCAAACTTTTCCCACCATCTGTCTGTCTTTCTGTCTGTCTGTAGCCTTCCTGAGGTCCTCATTCAGCTGCATCAGAGACGATTTGATCCCTCAGGTGGGAGGAACCTGGAGTGGCAGCTTGGGGAGTGGTGGGGAGCACCATCTGCCCCAGTATAGAAAGCCATTCTTCAAGAGCTTGTCACTCTACCCTTGTCACTCTACTGTATTGATGTAAAAAACATGAAACTTTGTTGGTCTGACTGGCTACTTACTGTAAAGCCTTAGGTTGATTCTTAGTACTTAAAATCAGAGTCACAGTAAATAGGCTGTTACAACTCTTACAGACATACGAAACCTGAAATGAGCAGAGAGAAACCAGCCCTGGCTTTAAGCCCCCATCGTTGGCTCTCATTTGAAGAGATACACGCATCCTCTGTTTCTCAGGCATGCATATCATGGAGTCCTCCCTGTGGTGATGCTTCTTGGGTTGAGCAACAACCTTGGCAGACACCTCCTCCATCTTCTTTCACAGGCCAACCAGGGAGCCTCTGTGTGCACAGCCCACCCGAGACCATGGGCCGTGGACAGTATGGCCAGGG
Source organism: Tarsius wallacei (assembly GCA_963574415.1). Classification (NCBI taxonomy): domain Eukaryota; kingdom Metazoa; phylum Chordata; class Mammalia; order Primates; family Tarsiidae; genus Tarsius; species Tarsius wallacei. Next base: position 14,320 of record CAUYQG010044182.1, on the reverse strand, counting down.
GGCAGTACTATGGTGCATCCATTAGCAGCACCTCTTTTGGGGTCACTTAGGCACTTTGATCACCTGTGAGACAAGGGCTGTACAGAATCATCACAGTGCCCCAGAGTCACTGCCAGGCTCTGCTCTCCATGCTTTCAGAGGGTAGACAGCTTTGGGTTTTTGTACTTGTGCCTGAGAGGCCCAGGGAATAGCCTGGGAAAGCACAACTGGCAGCCCCCATTCCTGCCAGCTGTCATGGCTTGTGCTTGTCCTGCCTCTCTGCTGTGGTTGGTATTGCTGTGGATGTTGTTTTAAAAGAGGTTCAACATAGACCCCACTCAACTGGATGTTGCTCTTCAGGGGAGCAGATTGCCCATGCAGTTCCTGTACACCCTTACTTCCTCCTCTGGTGGTTCTGTGGGTCCCTCACATTACAGCATCAAGAGGGCATTAGCACGTTGGGAGTACATATCCATTGGATTCCAAAGTGATCTCTGCTGGGATTCCACCAAACTGGCAATTCCTTGAGGTCCAGAGCTCAACCGCTTATAGCTAGTGAGCTGGTGGGGCAGCGTGCCAGTTGGTGAAATAGTCCCTGTGAGGCTTGCCTTCTGGAGTGCACTACAGGGGTGTGGGGCTCAGTCTTGCAATGACTTCAGCTAGTCTTATTCTGGCTGACAGGAACTGGCCCCAGTCTGACTCTTAGCGAGACCTCACCTGCAGGGGCATGGCTTGCCCTCTTCTGGAGACTCTGTGGTCTCACTAGTGCTGCCTGAGCCTTTAGTGTTCTCACTGTAATGCCTGGAATGATGCTGTGGGACAGACTGGGCCCTTGAGTTGTCACTCATGTGTGCCAAGCACTGGAAACCAGCCACTGTGGGCATCCTAAGTACATGAAGTACACGTCGGAACAGACATAGGGAGGCAGTGGCATTCATGTTAAAGAGCATGATGTAGGGGCCTAGAGCAGAAAAATCACTTGGCCAAGGCCACCCAGGCCCTAAAGGGTCTTGGATGGGAATGTCTGTCTGGGACCCCAAGCTCCCACAGTAACCCTGTGTGCCCTTTGTAGCTGAGTGTCTCCATCGCCAGTGATCTGTCTTTCCTCTTCCTGATCCCCTCACACTGTGACTCAGGTTTCAGACTTGTTGTAGGGGCTGCAGGTTTGCCCATAACACCAGTTTGGTGCTCATGGAGGTTTGTGTTCTGGCCTCATAAGTCATGGAAGAGCCCCTTGTCAAGTGTGAGGCAGAGGGTCCAGTCAGGCCCCTGCTCTTTCCCTCTCCTCTCCTCTCCATCTCCTTTCCTTCCTTCTGTCATTCTTTTGTTCTTCCTTCTTTCTGTGTATTTGAGTCAGCGTCACACTCTGTGGCCTAGGCACAGCTACTGTGCAGCCTGAAATTGCTGGGCTCAGGTGATTCTACTGCCTTAGGCTCCCAAAATGGCTAGGACTACAGGTATGCACCACCATGCCCAGCTAATTTTTTTTTTAAAGTATTGTAGAGACGAGGTCTTACCATGTTGCCCAGGTTGACCTCAAAGACCTAGGCTCAGGCAATCCTCTGGCTCCCAAAGTGCCGGGATTATAAAAATGAGCCACCATGCCCAGCCTCAAATCCCCATTTCCTTTTTTAATGTTTTATTTCATCTTAAAGATGTGGGGTGCATTTCAGGATTAGGTGCATAAGTAATGTAAGTGCAGATGAAGTTTGGGTCTCCAACTGACCCTCACATGCCCTGGTTTAGGGTCAGGTAATTTTTATGTTTCTATGTGCCCCACTCCTTCCTCAGTGTCTCACACCACTGACTCCCCTCTTTGTGTTATCATGCACTTATGAGTGAGAACATGTGGCATTCAGTTATTATTTCAGTTATAGATTGCTAAGAATGATTGTCTCTAATTTTATCCAATTTGCTGAGATGTCCATGATTTTGTTCTTCTTTATGTCTGTGTAGTAGTCCATCATGTATGTACCACATTTTCTTTATCCAGTCTACTTTTGATAAGCAGTAGGACTGGCTCTAGGTTTTTGCTATTGTGAATGGTGCAGCAACGAACATGTGTGTGCCGATACCTTTTTTGTAGAACCACTTGGCCGCCTCTGAGTATATTTCCAGGAGGGGGATTGCTGAATTGTATGGAAAGTCAATTTCTAGTTCCCTTAGGTGTCACCACACTATTTTCCACAGAGATTACACTATCTGGCACTTCTAGCAACAATGCAGAAGCATCCCCTTTTCTACACAGTCATGCCAGCATCTGTTGTGTCTTGACTTATTGACGATGAATGGTATCCTTATTGGGGTTAGGTGGTATCTCATTGTGGTTTTGGTTTTCATTTATCTGAGGATTTTTTTTTTTTCATTTATCTGTTGGCTCCTCATATGTCTCATATTGAGAAGTGTCTTTCTTGTCTTCCACCTGTTACTAAAATTTATTATTTTAAAGATGCGGGGTACAATTCAGCATTAAGTACATATGTGGTCATCATACAGGCAAAGTTTGGGCCTCCCACTGGTCCTCACTTCACCTGGTTTGGGACCAGGTACCCTTATTAATGCTCCCCTGGCCTGGATCCACTACTGTCAATCTTTTTCATGTAGTATTATGATAAACATTCAGTTCTGCTCATTTTGAAAAAACTGTTTTAAATTAAATTTTATTTTTTCATATTTCTAATTTTTATTTTGAAGCTGTTGGGTACACTTCAGGGTTAGGTATACAAATGGTCATTCTATAGGTAAAATTTGGGTCTCACTTTGGTCCCCACTTCACCTGGTTTGAGATCAGGTACCCTTATTGATGAAGTTTGCCCTGCCTTTCTCCCCTGGCAGTACCCCACTACTGCCAATTCCTTTCTTGTATTATTATGATAATTGTTCAGGGTCCGCTTATTGGTGAGAACCTATGGTACACAGTTCTTAGTTTCTGTGATAGTGATATGGATTTTTCAGATCAGCCTGGGCTTAGAGAATGTCTGCTCAATGGGTTGGCCACCTGAACCCCAGAGAGGGTCTTCTCTAGGGGCTGGTAAGCCTAGCCCTGGAAGCATTGGCTGTAATGGGATGGAAAGCCAAGCCCTGAGAGTGTCTCAACTTCGAAGTCTCGCCTTCTTCCAGCAGCTCTCCTGGTTCAGCCGGCTCTGTTGGCTGGCAAGCCAGCCTCTGGGGTTCTCGCCTCTTAGGCTCTGTGGCCTTCTGGCTCTGCAGCTCTTCTTCTGCAGCTCTTCAGGTAAGGGTTCTTATCTCATGCCCAGGAGGAATGAGGGGCAGGGACGGCCAGAAAGTGAGAAAGCAGGACTTATTGAGAGGACAGAAAAGCTTCCACGGTGGGAGGGGACCCAAAGGGGTTGCCAGTTTGGGGCTGAAACCTGGTGCTTACATAGCCCTAAGATTGAGCTGATTGGCTAGCACCAGCTGTGAGCTGATTGGTTGAAACTAGCTGTTCTGATTGGTCAGTACTAATGACCAATCAAAGGGAGGTAGGGGCCTAATGGAGAGATGATTGCTTGTTTTTCAATCCCAGCAGTGAATACTTAAGCTTGAGAGGCTGCCAGTTTGCCTGAGAGGCCTCCCTGAGAGGCCTTATGGAAGTTTGTTCCATTGTTAATGGAGGACCTATTACCAGAGTACCCAAGCTGTCTGCCTGCTTAGCTTTTCTCTAGCTATCTCCTGTCTCAATAGCTTGTAATCAGTTGTTTTTTCCCCTTTCAACTCATTTGAGTTTCTTGTATTTGTTTTTGGTGGTTTTTTTTTTTGAGTTGGAGTCTCACTCTGTCACCCAGACTGGAGTGCAGTGGCCACTCCCGGCCACCACAGCCTCAACCTGCTGGGCTCCGGCAATCCTTCCACCTCAGCCTTCCATGTAGCTGGAACTACAGGCATGCTACCACACTCGTCTAATTTTTTTATTTATTGTAGAGATGAGGTCTCGCCAAGTTGCCCAGGTTGCGCCAAGTTGAACCTGCGGGCTCAGGCAATCCACTCACCTCAGCCTCCCAAAGTGTGGGATTACAGGCTGAGCCACCCAGCCCAACTGAGTTTTTTGTAAATGTGTGATGTTAAGCCTTTGTTAGATATACAGTTAGCAAATACTGTTTCCCATTCTATGGGTCATCTCCCCGCTGTCTTGATGGTTTATATTGCTGCACAAAACTTTGGGCTGATGAGGTTCCACTTGTCTATTTTATCTTTTATGGCATATCCCTTTGGTGATTTTGATCAAGAACTTTGTATGCGGACGTCTCCTGTGTTTTCTTCTAAAATTCTCATAGTTTGAGGTTTTACACTTAGGTCTTTGATTCATTTAGAGCTGATTTTCATACATGGCAATAGATGGTTCATTTTTCTGCATGCAGTTTTCCCAGTGCCATTTGCTGAAGATCTTCTCTCCTCTATGTGTGTGTGTGTGTGTGTGTGTGTGTGTGTGTGTGATTTCCATTATAAGTTTTTAAAAAAATTTTTTTGAAGTTTTTATTTTAAAGGTTTTTAAATTCTCCAGCTAGGCAGATGCTAGGTATTTCTTATTTTGATGGCCATTGTAAATGTGTTCTCTGCCTGACTGTTGGTGGTGTGTAAAAATGCAACTGTCTTTTGTATGTTGATTTTGTGCCCTGAACCTTTGCCAACATCATTTACCAGTGCAAGAAGGTTTTTGACAGACTCCCTTGTATAGGATCACAATGTCTACAAAGAAGGATAGCTTATCTTGCTCTTTTCCGCTATCCCGATTTCTTTCTCTTGCTTGATTGCCCTAGCTACTATTTCCAAAACTATTCTGAACAGGAGGAGTGAGAGTGGGTAACCTTTGTCTTGTTCCCTTTTTCAGAGGAAATGCTTGCAACTTCTGTGATTGAGCAGTATCTTGGTTGTGGGTTTATCATAGGTGGCTCTTATTATTTTGAGGCATGTTATCAAGAAGGGATATAGGATTTTATTAGAAGCTTTTTCTGCATCTAATATGTAACCATGCATGTGGTTCTTCTTTTTACAACTGTTAGTGTATTCAGTTACAAGTATTGTCTTACAGATGTTGAACCAGTCCTGCAACCCAGAAATGAAGCCTGGTTGGACATGGTGGATGATTCTTTAGATGTGTTGTTGGACCCAATTTGCTAGAATCTTGTTGAATATTTTTGCCTGTATGCACATCAGGGAGGTTGGCCTATAATTCTCTTTCTTATTGGGTCTTTGCCAGGGTTGGGTATCAGTGTGATGTTAGCTTCATAAAATGATTTTGGAGAGTTTGTCTTACTCGATTACCTGGAATATTTTAGATAGGATTGGCATCAGCTTCTCCTTTTGGTAGAATTCAGTTAGGAAGCCATCTGGTCCCCTGGCTTGTGTTTTTGTTTGTTTGTTTGTTTGTTTTTTTCAGTAGGTAGCTTTCAGTGTCAATTTCCTGGGTTGTTGTTGGTTTATTTAGGGTTTTAATTTCTTCTTGTTTCAGGCTCAGAAGGTTGTGTGATGTCTGAAAGTCCTCCATTTCTTTTAAGTTTTCAAATTTGTTTCCATGCAGTTGTACATAGTAATCTCGAATAATCTTTTGAATTACTCTGGGGTCAGCTGTGACTTTCATCTTTTGCATTTCTAACTGTGTTTACTTGGGCTTTCTCTCTCTTTTTCTCAGTCAGTCTGGCAAGAAATTCATCAATTTTATTTATCCTTTCAAATAACCGTTTTGGTTTTGTTAATTATTTCTTTGAGATTTTTGACTACTGTGTGCTGCAGTTGGGCCTTTATTTGGGTGGTCTGGATTCTTCCACTGAAGTTAAGATTTGGGTGATCTTGCCCTTCCAGGTCTCTTAGGTGTGATGTCTAAATGGATTGCCTGTGAGCTCTCTTTTCTTGATACGTGTGTATGTAGAGGGACAAATTTCTCTCTTAGTACTGTTTTCATGGCATCCCATAGGTTCTGGTCAGATGTGTCTCCTTTTTCATTTGTTTCCAGGAATCTTTTAATTTATGTCTTGATTTCCGTGTTGACCCAGGAGTCGTTCAGCAGTCTGTTGTTTAGTATCCACATCTTTGTGTGTTTTGGGGAGATCACATTGGTGGTGATATTTATTTTTATTCCAGTGTGGTCTGTGAAGATACTTGGTATTATTTCAATCTTATAGAATTTGTTTGTGCTTGCATTATGGTTGAGAATGTGATCGATCTTGGAGTATGTTGCATGTGGTGATGAGTAGAATATATTTTCTGTATATATCTATGAAATCCAACTGGCCAATTTGAGTTTCTGAATCTCCTTATTAATTTTTTTGCCTCAATAATCTATGTAGTGCTGTTAATAATGGGGTATGTAAGTCCCCAGTTATGATAGTGTATGAGTCAATATTCTCTTTAATTTACTCAGGAGTCACCTTAATAATCCTGGTGCTCCTATATTGGGTTCATATCTGTGTAGGATGGATATTTCTTGATGATGGGTTGAACTTTTGTCATTATGTAATCCCTGTATCTTTTTAAATTTTGGTAGCCCGGAGGTTGTTTTTGCCTAATATGAAAATCACCCTTTTTTTTAGTTTGTCTGCTTTTCATTCACCCGAAAGTTTATTTTCCATCCTCTGATTTTGAGTCTGTGGGCTTCCTGTGTAGCACAATGTGTTTCCAGGAGGCCACATATTGTTTAGCTGTGTTTTTTATTTTCATTTTGGGGGGGTTCATTTTTCTGTGCTTAATACCTTTGTAAGCATTTCCTGTAGAGGTGGTCTAGAAGCAGCATTATCCCTTAAGTATTGAATGTCTGGGAAGGATTTTACTTCTCCATTGCTGACAAAGCTTAACTGGGTGGGAGATTCTTGGCTGAAATTGTTTATCTTTGAGAACTTTGGAAATTTGAGTCCTGACCCTTCTTGCTTGTAGTGTTTCTCCTGATATGTCTGCTGCTATTCTGATCGATCTTTCCTGGCAGGTAGTCTAACCTTTCTCTCTCACTGCCTTTAGGATTTTTTCTTTTAAACCTACTTTGTGAAAGTGAATTTCTATGTATCCAAATGTTGATCTTCTCTTTTGATGCCTGTGGGGGTTCCCTGACTCTCTTGTGTCTGGATGGTTGCATCTCTGGTGAGATGGTGAAGGTTTTCTTGCCTAATCTCATGGAATACTTGTTCCAAGGTGTTCTTCGCTTCCCTTTCTGCTTCAGGGATACAATCAGGGGTAAGTTAGGCCTCATGAGTTAATTGTATAAGTTTTGGAGGTTTTTGTCCTTTAGTTTTGAATTTCTTTCTGCGTGTTTACTAGGATCAGGTAAATTACATATTTTGGATGTCAAGTTCTGAAATGCTTTTCTCTGATGGGTTAATTTTGCTTTCCAAGACTGTCAGCCTGTTATTTGTTTCCCGGATGGAGTTTGTTATGGCCAAATCACTGTTACAATTTTTTTCAGTGGTGCTCTTTGTCATTTTTGAGTCTTGTTTATTCTTTCCATCTAATCCCAGATCTCCATTGTGTTTAAGGCTAATAATGATTTCCATTGTTTGGGTTCTGAGGTCTGATATTAGGCATTGTCTCTTTGGTACTCTTCTAGGGTTTACCTGTGTTTGTCCATTTTTTTTCCTGATTTGTAACAGGTCTCTTTTCTTTCTCTTTAATTTCACTATTCAGAGGTAGTGAGATAATCTTTCACTTCTGTTATTTGCTCAGCCCCCAATTTTCCTCTGAGCAGGGCCTCCAGATTTGTCCTATTTTGAAACAGATCTGGGGTGGGTAGCTGTGTTGTCTCTTTGCAGTTTTGAGAGTCAAATAAGGTGGAGGGTGGAAAGCTAGGATTTAGAGACTATCTGAAGGTCACAATGGTCACTGCCTGGACTGCACGACCCCTGAGGCCTACTCTACCCCACCACACAATAAGGCAGTGAAATGGGTATGTATGTGTGCCGCTTGAATCCAAGATGAAGTAAAAGAAATGAGGAGAATAGAGGAAAGAAGAATACAAGAAACAAAACCAAACAAACCAACCAGAAAAAAGGATAACTGCAATCCAAACACTTAAGTACACATTTCCAAACTCTGCCCCCAACACACACACACACACACACACACACACACACACACACGAAAAACAAAAACAAAAGATGAAGACACACACACACACACACACACACACACAAGAAACAAACAAAAAATTCCTGAGCATCCTCTTTTGGCAGGTTTTTTGTTTGTTTTTGTTTCTGTCAGCTGCTGACAGTAAGCTGATCTTTCAGGCTAGATTTCCATCTTCTGCTGGTCTGATTGTTGGTCAGTGTGGGAGGTGGCGGGGATGCTGGCTTGTTTCCAGTCACCCCAGTGTGTGGCCCATGGTGGTGAGAAAAGGTGTCAATATTTCCCTTCCATCCCTCCTTTCCCTGTGCAGTCAGGGGGATCCACTCTGGGGAGGAGTTACTAAACTGTCTCTTCCCCAGGTGCTGTCAGTGGGTGCACCTGCCAGCCTCATTACACAGCAGTGTCCTCCCAGCATGGGCACCACCAGGCTCCACCTGGGCTCATTACTCTCTAAACATCACCATAACACTGGGGGCCTCCTGGAAGTCCTCCACAGAGAAGAGGCTGTCCATTCTCAGTTTACAAGTAGGGTGAAAGGTAAAGACCTTCAGAGGGCCACATAAGAAAAAGGAATGAGCTCACCTATGGGTGTGGCACTGGGCCAGAGACATCCACGCTAGAGAAAACCTCTCTCCCAACTCTCTGTTCCCTGCCAGCCTCCCCCAGTCATCTTTAGAAGGCAGTAAGGCCACATTCCCTCTAGGTGAAGATGGTAGGGGACACCTAATGGAGACCCCAAGTAAGAGGTGGCTAGAATGGAGGATTTGCCAGGTGGATTTAGCTGTACCTTGTCCCCAGTGAGAGATGAGACCACTGCCCCACATTCTCACCAGGGTGTCATGCCATGCTGACAGGCAATGCTGACATTTTATAACTGACATAAACACCCTGTGGGAAGTTTGGAATGGGAAAGGAAAAAAAGCAGCTTATACTCTTAGCACTCTAATACAACACTTCCAGTCTTAAAATAAGATTATTTTTACCACTGGATGAATGAGACCTGCCATTAGTGCTCTGTGGTCCATCAACCAGTGAAATGCCGTGGGGGCTGTTGTATCATCATGGGCCTATCTCCTCCACCTTGTTCAGGGTGGGGTGTGGGCTTGTGTATAAAGGGGGAAAGTGGAGCAGCAAGCAGGTTACTTTGGTCTAGCCCAGTCTGTGCAGGCCTTTCTTTTTCTTTCTTTCTTTCAAGTTGGAGTCTCACTCCGTGACCCAGGCTGGAGTACAGTGGCATGTAATGGCCACCCCAGCGCTGACCTGCTGGAATCAGGCAATCCTTCTGCCTCAGCCTCCCAAGCAGCCATAACTGCAGGTGCACCCAGCTAAGTTTTTGACTTATTGTAGAGATGAGGTCTCGCCAGGTTGCCCAGGCTTGTCTTGAACCATGGACTCAGGCAATCCTCTCACAACGGCCTCCCAGAATGCTGGGATTACAGGCTTGAGGTGCTGTGCCTGGTCCCTGTGTGGGCCCTTCTAGACTCAGTAACTGATGGGCGTGAAATGATGCCTTTTGTGTTCACACATGTGTTCTTCCTTTCTAAGCATGGCCTTTACTGGTGGTAACTGTGGTGGCAAAGTTGATGAACTTCCTGTCTGAAGTAGGTGTGTCAAGGAACTCCCCCAGACATCAGACATTGGCTGAAGCAGAGTGTTTCTACTGGCCTGGCCTTGGTCAATGGTGGCCACCTATACACCCTCTGCTGGGTTGCCAGTGGGCAGCAGTCCAGCCACTACAGTCTCAGTCTCCAGCAGCTTTCAACCTCCCTGCCCAATGCTAGGGCTGCAGTGCCTGGGCCAGTGTTGTTTTCACCTGCCCCAGGTGTGTTTCAGTCCTTGCCCCTCCAACACATCCTCACAGGCAGTCCTGCCACCAGCCTGCTGCTGCTTCCACTGTCAATGTCATAGGGTGAAGGTCCTTGCTCACACAATTTGTGTCCATTTGTCAAGCAGCGGGGCATAACAGATCCAGGTCTACGCCAGGAACTGTGTGCCAAAGGGAAGCAGGAAGGGGTCTGACAGTCTCTCCCTGATCTGCATGGGGACGTGCTCTCTCCCATCTCCCACCCTGCCCAGCAGGAAGAGCTGTTACACTTCCTGAGGACTGGCCCTCCCTTTGTATTTCTCAAAGACATGTAGCCATTTATGGGTCAGGCTCTTCCACAGCAAGGTGCCCTGAATTCAGTGGGCCATCAGTACACATTGGTCCAGAGGCTCAGTTGAAGGCAGGTCTGTGTCTCTGCCTCCTAGCACCTCGATGGTGAGGTGCAGGGGAGGCTGGCAGGGAACAGAGAGTTGGGAGAGAGGTTTTCTCTAGTGTGAATGTCTCGATGGCCCAAAGTGCATTGGATGGCTCCTGTGTCCTGCAGACTTGACACAGGCACCGTGGGCACTCCAAGCAAGTCTTCCTTGCCAGCAGCAGGCAGTGTCCTAGGCCAGAGTGTCCAGAGCACCTGTTTTGCTTGCCTTCTGCTGGTAGAAGGAAGTCTTCTCATCTTCATGCTGCTTGGGTGAGTGTTGTGTGGCCATGTTGTGTTGTGAAGTGTTGTGTGGCCAGGAAGTGTTGTGTGGCCATGCTGGCATTTCTGGCCCGCTTCCTCCCACTAAGGAAGAGGAGGGTTCTGCTGACCTATGAGGCCCACTCAGCAATGCGTGAGGCATATTCCCTGGGCCCCTCAGGGCATCCACAACCCTGAGCAACTGGGGTTTGAGCTCACTCTGGAATTGCTATTTTCCTCTCTCTTTAGATGTTCTGAGGTCTCTTTGGATTAATTTTGACCCTCTGCCAGCTCTCCATAAAAACTGTGCCCTCGAGGGTCTTTGTGTACATGCCACTCAGTGCCCTTTTTACCTCTGGTAGGCCCGCACCTCTCCAGTGCCTAGGAAAGGGCTGGGTCCAGGGTTGTGGCTCACACTGAGTTTGCTAGGCCATTTTGACCTATCAGACCTGGCACATTTTTACATAAGGTAATGCTATCCCCTGTAAGATGGGTGCCAGCCCTAGGCTGTGGAGCCTAATCAGCTTCCTGAACCCATGCAAGAGTCATGCATAAAAGACAGCTAGGGCCTCCTGGCATTCAGTCATTCAGGTGATGATGGGTAGCAGGGACGCAGGGAGGGAAGACCAGGCCAACGGCAGGCTGGCGAGGGGATCAGAGCGAGTGATTGCCCAGACTATTTTCTCAGCAAGAAAGTAATGAGGGGACAAGATGGTCACACACCCCATGTCTGTATGGCCAGCCTGGACTTTGTGTGCAGGGAATGTGGGGCCTTAGTCCTTGCCTACCCGGCTCTGCCCCAGCATACCCCCACTGTCTCCGGTAGGCTACCACAGCAGGGAGAGGACTGTCAGGGGCTCAGTCTCAGTGCAAACTGCCTTAAGGGCTGGCGGTCCTGGCTGCTTCTCTGGCTTCCTCTAGGCAGACTGTGCAGGGCATGCCACACTCCTGGGTGCCTAAGAAGTGTGCCACTGGCTACAGGCTACCTTACCTTCTACCCTGTCCCTTCGTCTCTCCCTCCAGGGCCAGACAGCCTCTTCTTTCTGTAGCCAAGGAGCTTGCACCTCAGGCTCTTCCACAGCGAGGTGCCCTGGATTCAGTGGGCCATCAGTACACATTGGTCCAGAGGCTCAGCTGAAGGCAGGTCTGTGTCTCTGCCTCCTAGCTCCTTGATGGCCCAAAGTGCATTGGATGGCTCCTGTGTCCTGCAGACCAGCTTGAGGTCACTCGGCCAGCTCTCATCATCCTGGGGCCAGCCTTACACCCACCACTGTTCAGTCAGGGCCCTCCTGTGCTCCCCAGGTCCATGGTCCCTGGTGTAGCAGGGCTCACATCAAAAGGGGGCTGTATGTGAGCACATGACTTGCATGAAGTCACAGTAGCCCTGGAGAGGGACTTCGGCAGGCTGTGGGCTAGCACTGAGTAGTGGAGCAGGTGTGGCACTTTGTAAGCACTTCCCTGACTTTTTAATCCATGGTGGTACTGGCAACAGCTGCCTGTTATGAGCTGTTTCCGTATGCGCCAGCCATGGTGGATGTGGGACAGCCCTTGCCGCCATTCAGCGGGAAGGACCCAGAGCCCAGCTCATAACCCTACTCTCTGTAGCCCCTGGGCCCCCCCTTTGTTGTGCACCAGCTGGAAGAATGTGTTTAACAGAGGAGGCCGTGGTGGGAGCAGAGCTGTCACCAGGCTCTGCGCCTCCCACTGCTGGGCCCAGTACCCATCCAGAAAGTTCGCTGACTCAGTCATGCTGACCAACTCACTGAGGCACCTTAGTCATAGATGCTGGACCACTGCCTGAGCAAGACCTAAAGCTGGGGTGACTTTCTTTCCCTTCAGTTTCTCCTCACCCACCAAGAAGAGACAGTGTCCTGGTTGTGTATCTGCCCCATGGAGCTACATTCCCAGAGGAAGGCAGCTCAATGAACATGCAAGTGAGCATACACAGCAAAAATTCTGTTGGAAGAAGACACAGAGGTCCAAGAAGTGCCCTGTCCCTGCAGTGACTGGCTTGATTAATTTCCTCAGAACAGACCAGGTGAAGCAAGCCTGGGGAGGGAGGAAATCTCATCTGGAGCCTGGGTCCCTGGTTAAAGGTGAAGTGTGTGCCCTTGAGCAATGACTGGCTCTGGATTTCTGAACTGCCTGATGCCTGCTGCTGCTGCTGGTGCCACTCTGGAGCCTGGCCCACTCACACCCACTGTGCACTTGGTAGCGACCCTTACCTTGTTGGCCTAGGCCTTCTGCCCCCAGCTAACCTCAACCCACACATGCCCGCCCTGCACAAGCAGTCTTTGGGCCTGAGGGGCAGTGGTTGATGTGTCCCCCTAACAGCCTCACTCTCACCAGGCCCACCATTGCTCTGGCAAATTCCCTCCTTCTGGGAACAGCAGAGTCCACTGTGAGAGCCCTCATGCCTCTCAGTGGGAGGGCCACCAGCAACCAAGTTCCTGTTCTCTTTCCTCCTTGGGTGTCCCCTGGTTCAAATGCTCCTCTCAGAAGCCTGAGGCTCCCTACAAGTGTCATCATCCCTGATCAGGATTCAGTGTTCCCTGGTGCTGAGTTCAGAGACCTCCCCCATGCTGTTGTAGGGCACCTGTTCCAAAAGCAGATGATGAGATGGGATTTGGCTGCAAAATGTATGCTAGGGATCAGCAGCTTTGGAGGTGAAGGATGCGGCACTGGGTGGGAGAGGAATCGAACTGTGAGGCACAGAATGCTGTTATTACAACTGGTCCTCTCTCTACATGGGTTTTTGATTTTTTTGTTTTGGAAAATAGCATTTATGTCAGAATTAAAGAAAAGTTAGGGTGAGATAAGCCAGTGCAGCCACCCTAAATCAAAAGTCTCTCTGGTTTGTATAAGGCATGCTTGGGACCAGAATGTTTCAGAATTCAGCGTGTGTGTGTGTGTGTGTGTGTGTGTGTGTGTGTGTATGTGTGTGTGTGTGTTTTGGAATATTTGTGATCTCCTTACCTGGTTGAGCATTCTAAGCCGTCAATCTAAAATCTGAAGTTGGAGTCCAGTCCAAGAAACAACTGGATTCTTGGCTTCACACAGGAAGGATTTCAAGAGCAAACCACCAAAGTAAAGGGAAAGAAGCTTATTGAGAAGAGTGGGCAAAAGGCATGAATAGACACTTCCCAAAATAAGATATACGGGTAGCCAACCGACACATGAAAAAATGCTCAGCCTCACTCATCATCAGAGAAATGCAAATGAAAACCATATTGAGATACCATCTCACCCCACTAAGCATGGTCATCGTTAATAAAACAAACCATAATAGAGGCTGGCAAGGATGCGGAGAAAAAGGAATGCTTCTACACTGCTGCTGGGAATGCAAACTAGTGCAACCTCCTTGGCAGACAGTGTGGCGATTTCTGAAAGAACTAGAAATTGACCTTCCAGATGACCCAGTCATTCCCCTCTTGGGAATATACCCAGAGGAACTCAAATCATTCTACACAAAAGATACCTGCACATGCATGTTTGTTGCACCTCTATTCACAATAGCAAAAAAAGAGAAACTAACCGTGTTGCCCATCAAAGGTGGACAGGATTTTAAAAATATATATACATACACATAAAGGAATATTATGCAGCCATAAAGAAGGCCAAACACATGGACTTTGCAGTAACTTGGATGGATTTAGAGTCGATCATATTCAGTGATCTATCACAGAAACAAAGAACAGAGTACCATATGTTCTCACTCATAAGTGGACCTTGAACAATGATCACAATACCAGAAGAAAGGGATTGACTGTAGTGGGAAAATGCCAGGGAAGGGATGG
>CAUYQG010044177.1:0-24282 GCA_963574415.1 Tarsius wallacei | reverse complement strand
CACAGGTTTTGGTAAGATGTTTCTTCATTTTCATTTGTTTCCAGGAATCTTTTAATTTCTGTTTTGATTTCTGTGTTGACCCAGGAGTCGTTCAGCATCATATTTTTATTGTCCATGTCTTTATGGGTTTGGGGGGAATTTTGTTGGTGGTAATATTTATTTTTATTCCACTGTGGTCTGAGAAGGTGCATGGCGGCATTTCAATCTTGTGAAATTTGTTTATGCTTGATTTATGGCAGAGGATGTGGTCGATCTTGGAGTATGTTCTATGTGGTGATGAGTAGAATGTATACTTGTGATTCTTGGGAGGAGTATTCTGTAGGTATCTATTAAGTCTATTCGGTCAAGTGTCAAGTTGAGGTTTCAGATCTCTGTGCTGATTTTTTGCCTCGATGATCTGTCTAGGGTTGTTAGTGGGGTATTAAGTCCCCAGCTATAATAGTGTTAGCGTCAATATCTTTTCTTCCTTGAGCACCCCAATACTAGAAATATCTAAAGTAACTTCTCTTCAGTAAAAGCTTGAGAACTTCTCTTTTAAAGTCAATAGAACACCATAGACAGACTTTCATTTGAAGCTTGTCAGCATCAGTTGGTAATTTTGTGACATCCAGCTCGTTAACTGGCCTTTCTGAGGCTCAGTTTTCCTCCCTACAAATTAAGATTATATTCCCCATATAGGGGTGTAGTAGAAATCTACAATGTGCTGAGTTATTTCATAATCAACCAGGACTGCTCACTCACTACAGATGCAGTCCCCTTCCCGTTTCTCTTGTGTGGTGTCTCTGGGCAGCATGTCTTGCTGGATCAACTCTACAGGAATCTGCGTCACACCGGAAACATAGGTTCCCCACTGGCTAATGTCTCTCTTTGCAACTATTTCCTCACCAGGTTGTATGTGAAAAATATATATATAATCAACTGGGCCATCCAAAGTAGATGAAGAGAACAAACGTTCAAAAGAATGTCTGTTTCAAAGGAATTCATACGAAAGCCCTTGACAAATTCAGATATGGAGAATACTAATAGCACAAGGCAGTTTCTACAGAGAGAATACAATACCCAAAGAAAGGGAGTGCTAACAAAAGTCTCAGATGAGGGAGAACACGAGAGGGTAGATCTTGTGTTGTGACGTCTTGCAAGGTTAGGGCCTTTCCACGGAATCCGTAAAATTGGTGAGGAGTTGGGAGGTGAAGACGGGCATCCTTTGAACCCTGTGGCGGCCCCTTCCACGTGCACCTTTTGGGAGGGAGCTTCCAGCCCCTGGAGAATCTTGAGCTGCTGGGTGGTTGTCTATGAGCTCCCAGCTGGGACACTGTCGTGGGTGACCCTGGAAGAGAGGTTGCGGGCTGGGGAGAAACAACCGCACGCCCGAGAGAGCCCTAAGATCGCAGCTGCCTGAGCCCCTCCGCAGGGAAAGAAGGAACGGGCCTCGAGACCCCGACGGCCCTCCCACTCCGGCTCTCTCTGTTCTCCGGCTTTGCAAACGCGAGAGCCCGGCGAGGCCGGGAGAAACGCCTGGCTCCGGCCAGAAGCGTGAACTCCTGGGTCTGGTGTAAAGTGCCAGAACCCAACGGAGGCTCGGGAGGCAAGACTCGAGCTAGCCCGGCGACGCAGCTGCAGCCGCTCAAAAAGCAGGTCGCGCTCGCCCCGCAGAGCGACGTCGTGCCTTTGGAAGCGCTCAGAGCCTCCGCCCCCAGCCCCGCCGGCCGGGCGCCGCCCGAGGGGCCGACGGGCGAGGTCGGCGGTTGCCATGGGAGCCCCCAAACAAGGGTCAACAGGCCGCGGCGGGCTTCGGGCGGGTCCCCAGCGCCGCGCCGCCGCCCTCCCTCCGGCCCGCCCTCCGCCGCGCCCGCCGCCCCCCGCGCTCTTGGCCAGGGCCGCGCCGCGGACGCGGGGACCGCGGGGTTTCCCGCCCGCCCTTCCCGGCCGGCTCCCTCTCCGGAGCGGCCGAGTCCCCAGACCCGGCGCCGAGCCCGTCGCGGCCGGGCCGCGGACGCGCGTGGTGGTCGGGGCGGCGCGGCCGACCTCGTCTGGGGCAGCGGGGGCGAGAGACTCTCTGGGGCCCCGTCGGACGCTCCGGGCAGCCGGCAGCGCGCCGGAGTAATCCGGCTTCCGTAAAGGCACGTGCCTTTGGAAGGAGTCCGTGGTGGGGTCGAGCCGGGCAGTGCCAAGGTCTGGGCCGTTCGGTGGGGCGAGACACGGCCCCCAGCCGCAGGAGGAGCCCTCGTCGGGGGCGTGAATCAAGCAGAGGGGGCACTTATGCTGGTAGCAGGCTACCGTGTCGTCTCTGCCTCGACTTCCTCGTTTGCGCTCACCCTTCATCAGGAACACGCAGAGGCGGCCCCTGCACTTGAGATGCTTGCAGTCAGGGCATTTTGCCCCCTGAGACCTGGACCTGGTCCCCCAGGAAGCCCAGGTGCTGTGGCAAGGACTCAGATGCCTGGCTCTCCTGAGAGCTCTCCTCCCAGCAGGCCCCGCCTCTGCCAGAGGAAGGAAGAGGAAGACCCCCCCCCCCCCGGGAAGGACCGCAGGAGAAGCAGGCTCTAGACATGTCCCATGCGGCCAGGAACCAAGGCAGTGGGTTGGGAAAGCCGCCTCCGTGGACGTGCCAGCAGGTGGCACGTGGAAGGCTTCATCTGTGAAAACACAGAGGAAGAAATGGATGTGGAATAATGAGATGGGTGCAGGGATTCTTGGTAGAGATGCTTAACATGGAGAATACTCAAAGTCCTGATGAAGGGTGACCGCAAACCCGGGTAAAACAAGCACATCCAACATTCAGCCCTTAATTTTAGTTTAAGCTCCCAAGTTTTATCTTTCACTGAGCCGAAATTTCTCTTATAACTCTAAACATCAGAATACTTAGACCCTAGTACAAATAGACACCCATCTCAGGTTGGTAAAACTTCATGCGTGGATTACCAGGAAGGAGAGAGGAAATGAGATACTTGGCTGTCCAAATGCTGGGAGGCGTGTTTCCAAGGCCATTCTTGTCGAAAATTCCGGGCCTTTCCTTGAAACTTCCATCGACAATTTGGGTTCCTGGCACATGGAACATTCCCTAGTCTCTGTCCGGGGTTTCCCAGAGGACATATCCCTCAGAGCTTCAAAGACATAAAACTGGGCAGGGTGGAGGGATGCCTGGATTGTGTGCCATTATCATGCAGCCCTCCGGTGCTACTGTGATAATGTGGGCCGGTGCTGGCTTCTTCTCAAAGGGGCCTCAGGGCGTCGACTAAACTGGAAACACCCGCTGGGAATTACAGCCAAGAGGGGCGACCTTTCCCCAAATGGTTCCTGTTTCGTGATTCAGCTTGTGAGTCATTTGGCGAAAACAACTTCCTTTCTGTCCTGGACACCCTCTGGGAAACGTGGGTCATTTCTGACTTGAGGAAGAATTCTTGGGTCAGTTGCTAAGGCGGCTGGTTTGAGATGACTTGTCAGTGGAGCGAGGTCCTGGAGTTGGCCTATAGCTTTCAGAACTGCTGGGGAACTGGCAGCATTGCCGTCAGAAGGCAGACCTCTGCACCAGATAGCCTGTCAGTTGTCACTGTCTAGCAGACACTTTTGGAACAGTGGCAGGAGGTGTCCTGCTGTGACACTGCTGCCGTGGCTGGAATGCCCTCGCCCAAACTCATTTGGAGATGCGATTGTCATTGTGACAGTGTTAAAAGGTGGGGAATTCTGGAGCTGATTGGGTCATGAGGGCTCTGTGCTCATGGAAAGATTAATGGACTCATTGTTGCCAGAATGGTTTCCTTATGCAGGGATGAGTTTGGTTCCCTTTCCTCTCTTTCCCTCTCTTGACTCTTCTACCTTCTGCTATGGGAGGACACAGCTGGAGGCCCTTCTGATGCTGGTACCTTGATCTTGGGTTTTCCAGCCTCCAGGACTGTGAGAAATAAATTTCTGTTCAACATAAACCACCCAGTCTCGGGTATTCTGTTAATGGCAGTAGAAATATAATGAGACAACTATTTAAAATGAGCATATGTGAGTGTTCAGAGTGAAGAAATTCATTCATTAATTAATTCTTTCACTCGTGTGTCCCATGGACCTTGATTTCCCTAGCATCCACTTCACTGCTCTTTCATTATTTAGTAACCACATCTTTGAGATGAAATGGGCTCACCACCAGCTCTGGATGTGGGTCTTAAGCCCGTAAATTAAACCCATCCCCCTTGGTACAATGCTCAGGTCAGGGCTGGACACTTCAGGCTGAAGTCAACTAGGACAAAGCATTTTTCTGGCCAAACCTAAGTCATTCCCATTGGGATGAAGCTAGGAACTCTGTTCGTTGGGTAGAGAACAGACCCTAAATTTTTTGGCGCACACAAAAGCATGTATGTCTCTCTGACATTTGTGGACAGCCATACTGTGACTGCTTGGGAAGGTCAGCCTTGGGCTGAAATTGACAACACTCAAAGAAGAAAAGAAAGCTGAAAAAAATCTCATGATGCCAGCAAGCTCCTGGGTGAAACCAAAGACCACTCTTCCTCCATGAGCTTTTTATGTGAGCCGAAATATCTTTTGTATCATGTAAGCCAGTTTGAATCAGGTTTTCTGTTACTGTTGGCAGAAGGAATACTTGCTGATACAATGCTTTAAATGATCATTCATTCTGTATTCCATAAATACGCAGAGGCTGTCTACTATGTGCCAGGCATAAAGACAGAGACCATTCTCCTCCTCAGGGAGGACGGAGCATACCGAAAAGGCCAACCTACCCATGGAGAACAAATGTGCGGCACAGGAAATGCACTTGCAGATGACCTACACAGGCAGCGTGGGAATGCGGGGGAGAAGAACCCTGAATATGCCTTGGGGGAGGTGGTCAGGGGGACTTTGTGAAGGAGCAGGCATTTGAGGTAACTGTCAAAGCAAGATTTGGAGATGAGGCATGTAGATGAGTTGAATGTGTGGCCAGGACAGACTTCAGGAAGTATTTTTGTGTGCGTCTTGTAATGAGTTTTTAAAGAATTTGGCCAGACTTTTATTTTGAGCCCACATATATTGTGGGTTCTTGGCTTCTGTATGATGCAAAACAGCCAGTCATTGTGGCTGAGAACATGGGCACTCAGTGGAGTTCCTTGGTCTCATGTCTCTGGCGTCTCCCATCTCCCAGTGCCACTGTTTCCTCATCTAAAAGGGTGGACGCAGCGACACATTTGTGAGGTTTAAATAAGAGCCTTGTCGTACAGTGGCGGGCACATGGTATATTTACAATATATAAATGTCTTTTATGTAGTTCAAATTCCTTATTTGCTGTGTTTAGCTCCTAATAGTCCTATGATAAGTTCCCTGTGGCATGATGAACAAACTAAGGTTTGGAAAAAGCTGTCACCCAGCAGCTGTGTCACACAGCGTTTAGTCTCAGGCTTGGGACTTTTAGATGCTGGGCATTCCTTGTTTCATGCAGTTCAGTAGACTCTGCCCAGGATGGAGCAATACATGCATCCCGACAGGCAGGGCAGCCCGTTTAAAGACGGATGTGTTATCTCGGCCCCCACAAACAACACATCTCCATACATTTAAGATCAGGCAAAAGATAAAGAAATGATCATGGGTGTGTACTTGAAGACCTGCAGCGGCTCATGACAGTTCTATGAAGTAGGAAGAGTGAGTTGTCTACGCAAAATATTTTCTAAGCGGAAAAAGTAACCATATAGGCACGTGCCAGGTGCGGCTGGCATTCAGCTGGTGTTGATACCAGTGAGGCTGTCCTGGTCATGTATTATCAGTGTCTTTCCAGTCGTTCTTCTGAGTAATCAAGGGCCAAGCCACAGTGCTTATTCAGTCTTTTGAATATCAGCTTTGCAACTACGATTCTGTATTCTAAAGCTCACGGATAGCGAAGAGGGGAGTTGGCAGGCCGAACAGGGGGCCGAGTCTGTACTGGTTGGCGTGAAAGGAGTTTAGGAGAGTAGGAATCACCAAATCCCTGATGGAGGGTGGGTAGGAAGGGTTGGGACAGCAGCAGCACGGCACTGTGGGGAGGTGGTTTCAGCTCAACAAGGAGCCAAACAGACCTAGGTTTGCATCTCACCTTCTTTCCTTTGGACTTCATGCGTTTGTGCAAGCTATTCTGCTATTCTGTGTCTCAGCTTAGATGGGGGATGCAGACAATACTTCCCACCATAGAGAGATTTTGGAAAATTAAAAGAGACTATTATCTGCACGGACTCTGGCATGAAGAATGTATGTGAGTGGCATTCATTGTTGTCGCCGGTCTCTGACCAGCAATGTTGGGAAGACCTGCTTTCGTATTACAACCTGTTTAAGCAAGGAGCACACAGATTACAGATATCTGCTCAAATCACCCTGCTTTCCAACAGCTGCAGATGTTTTCGAGAATTCCTAAAACATATTTCCAGGATAGCCCACTCCATCTTAAGTGTACTATATAAATCAGGGAGGATACATCACAGTTTTAACAAATAACTGAGATTACACTGTCTCCCAGTTGGAAGCAAACATTGACTCTAGTGCATTTTTCTCTTCTCTGTCGTCACCTCTGCAGGCCTGACACCGTCTTCCGAATAGCTACTGTTCTGTGAATGTGCGCATGTGGATACGTGGGTAGCCCATGACTAGTGATTTGTACTATGTGTACTATTACCAGAAATTGAGCATTACCTAAAAGATGCAACTCTCCTTTTCTTGGAATGGTTTTGCAGCATTCACTTTAATTTATCCACTCTTGTTCCGCCTTGTGGTATTATTTTGTTCCTATTTCCTCTACTGAGTTATAAGTTCCCTGAAATCATACCCTGTGTCTTACTGTCTCTTTTCTAAAGATCCCAGTGGATAACTGATTCCCAACAAATTCCAGCTGGATATCGAAGCAATCTAGGAAACATTGTATTTCGTTTTCACATGACTACTTCTTCCACCAAGTATGCACCAAACACGTTTCATCTTATTTGAGACATGACACCTGTTCTCGATTTCATTGACTCTCTAGTGGGTCACAGGTTCTGCGTCTCCTGGACTGGCATGGACAGTGAGAGAAACACAAGCCTTGTCATCACACATCTCATGCTTCCGATCGTGGTGTTTGACGAACCAGGATCACTTTGGCCTTGGCTGTCTCCCCAGAGTCAGTGCCAGATGTGGGACAGCCGTCGTGGCTTAGTAGGCAGGACGTAGCTCCCTAGCTTCCTCCTTCCTGTGAGCTGTCCTCTCTGAATGACAGAGGGCATCTTTCTGCTTCCATCTGCATTGATGGAGTTTTTCTATGAAGTGCCAGCTATTGTGACACATACAGACATGGCAAAAGGCAAGCGGAGACTAGGACTGCCAAAGCTGAAAGAAAGCACTTCACTTAGCTGAAATGGCATCCAGAATCACATCTGAAACTCTGTCACGCTCTTGCCCTCCTCCCACTGGGTATGTGCATTTAACAAAGCACATTTGCCCAGGGGCATGATGAGCAAGGCGGTCCCTCACCTTAACACAGCAGAATCTTGTGAGTCGCTGAAATTTAGTTCACAGCAAACACCAGCACTTATTGTTCTGTCACCTATAAGTTGAAATGTATTTTTTAAAATTTCAATGGCTTTAGGGCACAAGCGGCCTTTGGTGATACGGATGCATTGCGTTGTAGGATGGTGAAGAAGCGTGAGCTCAAGTGTGCTTGCCACCCGACGAGGGCACATCGTACCTAGTAGGGAGTTTTCGTCTCTTACCCCTCCCGTTCCCCTCCCCTTTCAGACTCCAGTGTCCATTGTACTGTACTCTGTGCCTTTGTGGACTCTTAGTTTAGTTCTTCCTTATGACTGAGAAGAGGCAGTGTTTGGTTATCCATTCCTACATTACTTCACTTAGGATAACAGCCTCTAATTCCATCCAAATTGCTGCGATAAGACAGTGCCTCATTCTTTTTTATGGCTGAATAATATTCCAAGGAATATTTATATTGCATTATTTTGTCAACTGATGAATTGACGGGCATTTACATTGATTCTACATCTTTGAAATTGTAGATTGTGCTGCACTACTCAAAGGAGTTCAGGTATCTTTTCTCTTCAGAGACCTCTTTGCCTTTAGGTAGATGCCAAGTAGTGGGATTGCTGGATCCAATGGTAGATCTAGTTTTAGTTCTATGAAAAAAATCTCCACGCTCTTTTCCATCGAGGTTGCACTAATTTGCACTCTCGCCAACAGTGCATAAGCCATCCCTTTCATCATATCCATGCCATCATCTGTTGTTCTTTGATCTTTTAATAATGGCCATTCTGACTGGTGTAGAATAAGTGTAAAGTGATAGCTCATTGTGGTTTTAATTTGCGTTTCCTTGATGATGAGTGATGCTGAGCACATTTTCATATGTTTGTTGGCCATTTGTATATCTTCTTTTGAGGGCTCTTTGTTCAAATCGTTTTCCCACTTTTTAATGGGGTCATTTGTTTTTGTTTTGCTAGTTTGTTTAAGTTCTTTGTGGATTCTGGATATTAGTCCTTTGTCAGATATATAGTTTGCAAATATTTTCTCCTATTCTTTAGGTTGCCTATATACTCTGTCGATTATTTCTTTGTCTGTACAGAAGCTTTTTAGTTTAATTAATTCTCACATTTTATTTTTGTTACATTTGCTTTTGGGGTCTTAGACATAAATTTTTTACTGAGGCTAATGTTCAGAAGCGTTTTTCCTAAGTTTTCTATGAGGAATTTTATGGTTTCAGCTCTTATGTATGTCTTTAATCCATCTTGAGTTAATTTTTGTATATGGTGAGAGATAAGAAACCAATTACATTCTTCTTCATTCTTTATTTTCCTCTGAGCATAGCTTTCACTGTATTTCAGAGATGTCGATAACTTGTGTTGTCATTCATTTTGAAAAATTTTAAAATTCTCCTATTAATCTCATTATTGACCCATAGATCATTCAAGGGCAGATTGCTTAATTTCTATGTATTTGGTTTGGAGAATTCCTCTTGGAGTTGATTTCTAGTTTTATTTCACTGTGGTCTGGGAACATATTTGATATAATTTTGATCTTTTTGTACTTATTGAGACTTGTTTTGTGGCCTATAATATGGTCTATCTTAGAAAATATTTCATGTCCTGATATGAGGAATATATTTCTGCAATTTAGGGGCAGAATGTTCTGTAAATGTCTGCTAGGTTTTTGTTGAATTTCTGCCTTGATGGTATGTCGATAGCTGTCAGTAGAGTGTTGAAGCCATCACTATTATTGTATTGCTGTCTACCTTTTTTCTTATGTCTAATAAAATTTGTTTAATAAAGCTGGGAGCTCTGGGGATAGGTGCGTATATATTTAAAGTTGCTATAACTTCTTGTTGAATTGATTTCTTTATCATTATATAATGACCTTCTTGCTCTTTTTTCACTGTTGTTGATTGAAAATTTGTTCTGATATAAGAATTGCTGCTCCTGCTTGTTTTGAGTTTTTATTTGCATAGAATATTTTTTCCACCCCTTTACCTTGAGTCAATAGGAATCTTTGTGAGTTAAGTAGGTCTCTTGAAGGCAGCAGATATTTAGTTTGTGTGTGTTTTTTAATCCATCTACCATTCTGTATTTTTTAAGTGGACCATTTAAACTATTTACATTAAAAGTCAATAATGAGATGTGAGGTACTATTCCAGTCATTGTGTTGATTGTTTTCTCCATTGTGTTAGTATTCCCTAAGCTCTGTGAGTTTTATAATTTACAGTATTTTTCTATTGGTGTATTTCAAACTTTCATTTCATGTTTAGAACTCCTTTGAGCATTATTTTAGAACTTATCTAGTGGCAACATCCCTCATTTTGTTTTTCTGAGAAAAGATTTCATTTCTTCTTATTTATGAAA
The DNA here is from genome assembly GCA_963574415.1 of Tarsius wallacei. NCBI lineage: Eukaryota > Metazoa > Chordata > Mammalia > Primates > Tarsiidae > Tarsius > Tarsius wallacei. The sequence continues at coordinate 14,467 of CAUYQG010044177.1, read as the reverse complement.
CTTAGTTTTGCAGTATAAAGTATCTTTGGCTGACAGTTATTCTGTTTAAGGAGATTGAAGATACAGCCTGCATTCTTTCTGGTTTATAAGTTTTCTGCCGAGAATTCTGTTGTTAGTCTGATAGGTTTTACCTTTATAAGTTAATTTATGCTTTGTCTCACTGTTCTTAGATTTCTATTCTTCACACTGGCTTTGGATAACCTAATATTATGTATCTTGGGAATGATCTACTTTGCAACGAGTCTTCCAGGACTTCTCTGGGCTTCTTGTATCTGGATGTCTAAATTTCTGACAGGACCAGAGGAGTTTTCCTCAATTATTCCCTCAAATAGGTTTTCCAAACCTGTTGCTTTTTTTTCTTCCTCAGGAACACCTATGATTCTTAGGTTTGGATGTTTTATACAATCCCACTTTTCTTGTAGGCTTTGTTCAGTTCTTTTAATTATTTTTTCCTTATTTTTGTCTGATTGAGTTCATTTGAAAGCCTTATCTTTAGGGTCTGAAATCCCTTCTTCTACTTGGTCCAATCTGTTGTTAAAACCTTTCACTGCATTTCATAATTCCTTGACTGAGTTTTTTCATTTTCAGAAGCTCAGATTTTTTTGTAAGTATTTAACTCTTTGGTGAATTTTTCATTCATGTCCTAAACAGTTTTTTTTTCTTTATGTTGGATTTCAACTTTTTCTTGGATATCATTGAGCAATTTTATAATCAACTCTTTGAATTCCTTATTTGGAATTTTGAAGGTTTCATTTTGGTTAAATTTCATTGCTGGAGAGTTAGTGTGGTCTTTGGGGGGAGTTGTAAAACTCTGTCTTTTTCATATTGCCAGGATCATTTTTCTAGTTTCTTCTCATTTGGGTAGACTATTTCTTCTTCTTATTGTTAATTTTAGTTTTGAATCAACTGATTTTTGTCCCTTTGCCTTAGGGATGTGTCTTTAATGAGCATAGTTTATGCTTGTCTAGCTTCAGCTTTGTTTTCAGTGGCACAGGCTGTGAATGAGTTCCTTGGTTGTGCAGAATCTCTGTGCATTGACTTTCTCAGATGCTGCTTGTGTAGCAGTTTTGGGGGTGTGTGTAAGTTCACTGTCTCCTGTGGGGTCTTGAATGCCAGAGGATTCATACAGCTTATCTCGCTCCCAGTTGTGTGGTGCAAGTAGTTATTTGGTATAAAGTTGCACAAAAGCAAATAGGATAAGCCAAAGTAGCTACTCATTTCAAGTCACTGCATGTTGACTCTCTTGTCTTCTACATCTCTGTTTTTAAAAAAATGTTTTCTTTTCGGATTCTGCCAGTTTCCATCTGGGAGCAGTGGTGTTTTCAGTTAATCTGAGTTACACACAGGAAAATCTAAAATAGTCTTAAAATAGTACACTAGGAGCCGGGCTCGGTGGCTTAGCCTGTAATACCATGTCTTGGGAGGCTGAGGTGAGTGGATTGCCTGAGCCTGCCAGTTCGAGACCCACCCAGGCAACTTGGCAAGACCCCATCTCTACAACAAATCAAAAAATTAGCCGGGCATGATTGTGTGTGCCTGTAGTTCCGGTTACTTGGAAGACTGAGGCGGAAGGATCGCTGGAGCCAGCAGGTCGAGGCTGTGGTGGCCGGGAGTGGCCACTGAACTCCAGTCTGGGCGACAGAGTAAGACTCCAACTCAAAAAAAAAAAAAAAAATAGTACACTAGGAAAGACTGTGATGCTGAGTAGATTACCTGTGTTTTTGTATGAAGTTTTACTTAAAGAAAAATTATATTATCTTTTTCCTATAACCTCATCTTGCTTTCCTGTCTATTCCTGTGAATAAAATAATATATTACTGTTAAATACATTTAATAGTGTAAGGAGACACAGGAAGAATAGCAAAAGGCTAATACAGAGATTTGTGTCTTAGAATAGTATATTCAGGATTTTTGATCAACATTACTGGTAGTTTTTAGTTCTGAGTTCATAGGTAGTGAATTTCAGGCTATAATACTTCTTACTCATCAATTTGTCATAAACAGAGTGACTGAGTAGGAAAAACTGTGCTTTGAAACAGTGTAAATTCTTTTGCATGTTTTATTTTTATATGGAGTAAGTCTTTTTATAATAAAGAGGAGTTCTAGGGTGTAGAACAAAACTGGAGTAGACAACATACAGTTGAATAATATGTTTCTTAGACCAGATGGTCAAATATATCATTTTCCATGAGGATAGAAAGCATAGGAGTCATTGCACCTCCTGGGACACTTGGACTATGCTTACCTAGAGCAACAATTAAAATAATATTAGTGAAAAATGTTATTTGACACTGTCTTATATCAGATTCCATTGAAACAGACTCTGAAACAAGGACTTTTGTTTATAAGTTTATCAGGGAGTGGTCTTGGAAGACATACTTGTAAGGAAGTAACAGCAAGAAAAACTAGCCCACAACGTGGTTGAAATTGAGCCCTCAACTGATCCTACACTGAACTCTGTGGCTGGGATAACCCTTTGGATGATCTCAAATCAAGGCAAGTTGGCAGAGCCTGTGTGTCCCTTCTTCAGCCAGTAATTTGCTGCGTGCTAAGCCCTGGGAGGGGTCATAACCTTGGAAGAGGTAATTCACTGAGGCTGAGAGTGATTTCCAATAAGCTGCACAGCTGTGGGTGGCCAGCAGCCAATATTACCAGCACCTGGGGGATGAGGGATGGGCGTCCTGGGCTTGAATAAGGGATATGGAGCACTAGACATTTAATATAGGACAATAGCTCTCAAAGTTTGGTGCCAAGACAAGCGGCACTGGCGGCACCTGGAAACTTATTAAAAATGCAGATTCTGAGGACCTACTCCAGATTTGAATCAGGAAATCTTGGCGTGGCACAGAGCAATCTATGGTTTAACAAGCCCTACAGGTAATTTTAATGCACACTTTAGGTTTGAGAACCACTACACAGGGGTATCTATTGCAGGCACCCAACAAGATAGTGTCAACAAAAATATTTTATTAGAATAAATTTTGGGGTATGTTTAGAGCCTTTTTTTTTTTTTCCTTGTGATGCACTGGTTTCTGTATCTGATTATTTGTGTTATTTCAGAGACTGGAAAATCAGACATGATTTAAAGCTTCAGTCAGTTTGGCTTACAATGGTCAATTGTCACAACTCCCAATGTCAGAAAAATGTGGAGTGCTAGTCTCTATCATGCCATGGTAGACTAATGAAAAGAAATAGCTTTAAAAAGATGTCAATGAGGAAGACACACAGAGTTGCAGACAGCATCTGTGTCTTTTCTTGTATGGGACTTTCTAAGGTTAATATTGCAGAAACCTCTGATTTACATCAGGATGAATTTAGATAGATGCCAAATGTCTGCCTTTTTGCTTTTGAGAAGGAAACAAATAGTCTTCCTGTTCATATGGAAAATTTATATAAACATTGATGGACCATAGAGATAACACCATTAGTCACAAAAAATACTGCCAAATGATAACTGATATGATATTTACAAAGTATAGATTTTCTATAGACAATGAAAATCAGAACATATTTTTAAATGAAGAAAACAGGAAGCCAAATATGAAAGTGCTTATTTATTAAATCCTGTTTCCGTGCTTAGTTACATCGTTCATTGTAAAGCTGGTGTCTTTCCTCTAAATGTGAATCAGAGCACTCATGTTTTAGAAAACTCTGAGACGTTGCAATATTTTAACACCACTTCAGTTTATCCAGGCTGGGTTTCCATTATCTGCCTCTAAGAACTATTAGAAAATAACTAGATTCCAAGAACAGAAGCTCTGTTTAGTCTGTCCATCCATCCTGATCACCAGCTTGCCATTTGTACTGATCGTCAGCTGTGGTGTTTACCGTGCCCTCCTGGGAATGGCAAATGTCTCTGCGTGCTCGGCCACTCGGGGCTGAATCCTCTCTTCTTTCTACATAGCACTTGGACTTCATTTACTTTTCCCACTACAACCCAACTATTGGCCATAGCAGCTTCCAGAATCCACTTTTACTGTGTGAGTGGGAGGCTTAGATAACCGGAATACTTAATTAGATGCAGAATTTTTTTTCCAACGAATTCCCCCTGGGGCGCTTACTTTTAATAGCATCCTAAGCTTCTTTCACTCTGCAACAACTGGTTTTGAACTCACTGGCAGGCAGATGTAGCATGAGGCACTTTAGCTCTGGTGAATCCACGGACGCTCTCCAGCGACTCTTCCATCTGTTATTGTCTTTGCAGCTTGGGTTTCCAATCGGTTGGTGAAAACGAAAATATTCTCACCGCACGGAGGCTCTGCTACAAATGTAAGTCTGAGGAGCTGTTCAGTTGATTTCACAGAAGTCTCTTTGAAATACGAAATCCTGAAATCCTCCACTACAGAGAATGCTAGCATCCTTGAGGCTGTTTTTCTCCCTGAGACTTTTAAATGAAAAGGTTAACCTTTCAATACATTTGAAGAAAAACTTTCTGAGAGACAGGATGGCCACGCTTATCTCTAGGAGAAGCTGTTTGAGCACCTACATCTATGGTGTCTCATGTTCCACTGGCTGCAATGAAACTAACTACCCCTCCATGAACACATATACAAATGGAATAATAATAGTAAGTTATTTCAGAATTATTGTTAGTTAACATTTGTCCAATGCCAGCAATGAGCTGGATATTGTGAGAAGCACTAAATGATAGCACCATCCATTTTGTAGGAAGTAAAATAATTAAAATAGTTTTTTTTTAAGTGTGCCAAAATAACTGAGAGTAAATTTCAAATGTCTTGTCAGGAAAAAATGTCAAGTAAGCAAGGTGGTGAAAACATTACAAACTTAATCATTCCACATTGTGTGTATATATCAAATATCACATTGTACTCCATAAATGTAAGTAATTATAATTTGTCAATTAAAAATAATATTAATAAACAAAAACAAATTGCTTAGAAGAAAATTTAACACAGCCTACATAAAAATTCAAATGGAAAAACAATAAATGATACCATGTATGTTAGTAATGCACTTATTCATTGAATTTATGAATAGTTTTTGTTTGTAGTTGTTAAGAGCGCCATGTATGGGAGGTGTCCACTAGAACTTTCCCTGCGTGACACGAGGCAGCATGGCTAGAGGTGCAAGCTCAGACTCCGTAGATAGGCTGTACCCTAACCAGCGTGTGTGACCTTAATCTCTCGGTATCATTGTTTATTCTTCTGAAAAGTGGGGGATAACAAATATCTACCCCACTGGTGGTGAGGAAAATTAGATTAATTAGAAAATGTGAAGGAGTTAAAGCAGTACCTGGCATATTTTCCGTGTCACGGAAACATTAGCTTTTGCCATCACAGGATTATTCAGTGTGGCAGAAGCAGTGCTACGTAGGCCTCTTCCTCTACTAGTATGCTGGGTAGGTGATCTTTTCTAGCCTGCGTTTAGGGAAGGCGTTGCCATGAGGCAGAGTTCTGGACAATGCGGTGGGAGTGAGAATTGCGGATCATGTCTGGCCTAAAACACTTGCAAGGCAGCTTGTCTCTGTGCTCTTTCCTTTTCCCATCATGGATGCGGTGAAATCGGGCCTGTCGCTTCCCTCCGTGGGAAGACCCCTCACAATGGCAACACAACAGTCCAGGACTGGGGAAGCAGGGAGGGAAGACTCTGAGGCATGGGATTCAAGGTCTCTTGGGACCCAGTCTGCTAATGCTTTCCATTGACGAGTCAATGGGGCTTTCTGGAAGTTCCTGCAAAGAACAGTCAACAATTTGCTCTCCCGGGACAGTAGTGGAAGATGAAAGAAATACTAGCAGAGATAGTAAAATATCAAAGTCATGTTAGTGGAAACAGTCGTGGTTCAGTTGTCAGCGCTCAGGTAGAGTGTGTGGTTAGATGACTTTGATTCTTAATGGCATCACAGATGGAACAAACCTGGATCCCTAAGTCACTGGGTGGAGGAGAGACCCTGCTGGCATCAGACTAAAGGTGAACAAACAAGAAATAAGCTTTTGTTTTGTTAAAATGACTGAGATTTTGAAGTTATCATAGTCTGGACTAGATTATCTTGATGAATACACATCTATCATATGAAATGGCACATGTGAACACTGTGAAACCAAAATGAAAATACATGTAGGAAGTTGTTATTTGCAGAAGAGCGAGCGTTCCTCCTTAGAAGTTAGGGAAGAACAGCAGTGCCCGAAGACCTTGGCATACTCAGAAAGCTGACAGCATTCACGCAATCAAAATGCTTACACTACAAACTTCTGGAGATATACTGAGGGAACAAATCAGATTTCTGTGATTATTACTTTTTGCTTTTTCATTGATAGCTTTGGTGTCCAAAGACACAAATTTAAACAATCAAATAAAAATCAAAGACTAAAATAAAACAAAACCCATAAATAATGTCAATAAACCTGACTTCTGCCCTTGTTTATAAAAATACAACCTCAGTCTTCACCTCTTACAGGCTGAAGTACAGGCTTTTCTTTTTAAAGTGGGAATTATGAAAATAGATGTTTTATGTTAATAGCTGCCCCAAATATCACTCCCAAAAGATTCATCCAGTCAAGTGGTGACAAGTTCAGGTGACTACAGATGAATTCATTTGTAATCCAAGGATTTAGCTCTGTTGAGTGTTGTAAGGTAAATATCCATGCTACAGTGGTTACTTCTTAGAGGATGGAGGTGTTAAATGTATGATTGGGTAGCAGACACCGGCCTTCCACCCACTGACACCTTATGGTCAATTCCTGAGCAATCAAGGATATTAGACAAGACTGGCCACTTTGTGCAGGCAAGTTTTGTATGATAATTCTAACTTCGGGACTAATTATTTTGCTGTGAATTCCCAAATGTAGGTCATAGGCTCAGCTGCAGTTGTTCCAACATGTTCCTAACTCAAAAAATGGTTGACAGCCTGCACCGTTTTAGAATGTTGTAGCTGCCCATGATTGATAGCGTATGAATTCTTTTAAAAATATTACTGACACTAAAGGAGTTCTATTATTGTAGGTGTTTTCACTTGATCACTATTAAATACTTTCTTACTAGTATGCCTAAAGGGAATGCCTGAAGAAATTATATTAATAAAATATTTAGACACTTTAAAGAAATTAGTACAGCCAGGCTTGGTGGCTCAGCCTGTAATCCCGCGCTTTGGGAGGCTGAAGTGAGTGGATTGCCTGAGCCCGTGGGTTCAAGACCCGCTTGGGCAACTTGGCGAGACCTCATCTCTACAATAAATCAAAAAATTAGCCAGGCATGGTAGCGTGCACCTGTAGTTCCGGCTACTTGGAAGGCGGAGGCTGAAGGATCGCCAGAGCCCAGCAGGTTGAGAGGCTGTAGTGGCTGGGAGCAGCCGCTGCACTCCAGTCTGGGCGACAGAGCGAGACTCCAACTCAAAAAAAAAAAAAGAAAGAAAAGAAAAAGAAAAAGAAATTCGTCTGTAAACTCAAGGCTGAGAACACCATGTGTTTTCTTTGTACCCAGTACCCAGAAATTGTGCACAACACTCCAGGGCCTGCCATGAAGTGGCAACGTCCTATCTCAGTGTTTAGGAAGATACAGTGAAATGGGTCTAAAGGTCAGTCACTCTTAGAGTGGTCTTGAGGTGTAAATGAAGTAAGGAATGTAAGTAACAGGCAATACACTACATGATGGCAGCTATTAGCGTTATTTTTTTTTTAAATAAATGTTCAATACATGCATACTGTGTAAAAGGAAAGCTCATGCCCATCCACAGCCTGCATGACTCCTGCCCTACTTGGAGGTGCCCCAAGCCCTAACAGTTAAAGCTGACTAAGATGAAATTCTGGATCAAATCTGTGGACCTCAGCCTTTGCCTACGCCTAAAGGCTTTGTTTGTTGGTTTTTCTGTGTCCGTATTTTTTACGAGCTCATTTTCCTGTACTCCCAAAGAAACAGGAGGGTGGGAGTAGAAGACCTGAGGAAATGTACGGTTTTCCACAGGAGCTCAGATCATCCAAATCTGGATGAGATCAGGTGTCCTAAATGACGCCTGATGCATTCTTTGGACATGCATAGCTTTTTAAGACTCTGAGCTCGCGTATAACAGGGGCAAATTAGTCAGCTTCTTCAGAAACATAGAATCCACAGGAGATTTAGATACAGACAGATTGTGTATATAGATTATAGATCTAGACAAAGACATGGATATGAGGACCTTTATTATGGGAATCAACTCATGCACTCATGGAGATGGAGAAGTCCCAAGATCGACTGTCTGCAGACCGGAGGGGGTGAGCCACCCTGTGAGCCCTGGCGCCTGCAGGCCTGAGAACTGAGACCTGCAATGGCCAAGGGCAGGAGTCGGCACGTCTCAGCTCGGAGAGGGAGTGGGAATTTGCCTTTCCACAGTCCCTTTGTTTGGTTCAGGCCCGGAATGGATGGGTGATGCTCACACACGCTGGTGAGGGTGGGGTCTCCTTAACAGGCTTTGCTCATTCAAACGCCAAACTCTTCCAGAAATTCCCTCTCAGACACACCCCAAATTCATGTTTAGCCGCTATCTGGGCATCCCCTGGGCCAGTCTAGCGGACATGTAAAATGAGCCGTGGCTTGCGTGTGTCCCCGATTGCTGTCCCAAACTGGGAAGGTCTGGAGGAATCTGCTCCATCTTCTGTGTCTTGATACGCTGACTCCGTGTATTAATGGCTGCAACTGCAGAGACAAGCAGGGGAAAGAGTGGAAGGAGGGTCCAGGGTGCTGTGGTGCTGCAGGAAGCTGATAGCGAGGGAGACGCTCTCTGAAGGGTCCCGAAATCTGCAGCTGACTTTCAGCAGACTCCTGCGAACCACATGCCCGAGAATATCCGCCTTTGCTCCATTACGTCACATGCTTCTTCGTCTCAGGAAATCAGGCAGCGACTTCCCAGCCTGCCGATGTTTGAGTAAGTTTTTCATTTCCTGTGTTATGTATTGCTACTTGGAATGCAATGAGTGGGTTTTGTTTTACTGATAAAACACTGCCCAGTATACTGAGCAAGAAAGAACCAAATGAACAGAAAACAAGTTGGAGATTCTCCCTGCTATCTCTCCCAACATCATAGGAGATTAAAAAAAAACCAACTTGGTAAGTTCTTTTTTTCAGTTGTTATGAATATCTGGTAGCTAAAAGCTGATGTCTGTAAGATTAGGCAATGTGCAAAACAGACCAAAAGAAACGCAGAGCTAAATACAGTCATGCCTGCCTTTCCACCAGCATCTCCAAGACAATGATCCACAGCCTTCCCTTTAAATTCTTCCTGGGTTGCGGGTTCACTGGGGTGGGTTTCACAGTGGAAAAAAAAGAGGATGTTGTATAAACCTTGCTAGTCAAAGTCAACGTCATTGGCATCCCCTGGGTGTTAGAAATGAGAACCTTGGGTATTTTTAACAAGATCCCAAGGTGACTAGTATAGGCATTACTGTTGAAAATCGTTACTAGGGAGGACTTGTTAGAACAGAGATTACTCAGTCCCACCCCTGGAGTTTCATATTTAATTTGCCTGGGGTGTGACCTAGGCATTGAGATATTTAAAAACTCCTCAGAGGATCCCACTGTGAAGACAACTTTGAGAGACACCAGCATAGAGCATTTCTGGTTTGGTCTGAATACCTGCAGGAGATTTGGCAAGGCAGGCGAGTTAACTATAATGACTTAGAATTTGTTTCCAGGTGCATTTTATCCTAAATAGCTCTTTTATATCCAAGTCCTGAGCTTTTCTACAACAACTGGAATGTCTGGACTTCTGCCAGTATTTTGTGGGGTTGCCTGGCTAAGCTAGCACTACATTGTCTGAGCGTCATGCCTGAAATTCGGTTATTAGCTGCAAGTAGATGGATGCTTTTCTGGAGGTATAGAGATGGTTGTCTGGTCTAAAGAGTTAGTCTTTCTAAAGGCATGGAATATTAGCTTCCTATTATGGCCATAAGAAATCACCATGAACTTAGTGACTTAAAACAACACAAACTGATTATTTTACACTTTTGGAGATCAGAGGTCCAAGAGGAGCCTCCCAGGGCTAAAAAAGGTGTCAGTGGGGCTGCATTATTATTATTATTATTATTATTATTATTATTATTATTATTTTGAGTTGGAGTCTCACTCTGTCGCCCAGGCTGGAGAGCAAAGGCATGCTCACGGCCACCCCAGTGTTGACCTGCTCGGCTCTGGCGAGCCTTCCACTCAGCCTTCCAAGTAGCTGGAAATACAAGCAGACGCTACCACACCCGGCTAATTTTTTATTTATTGTAGAGATGGGGTCTTGCCAAGTTGCCCGGGCTGGTCTCAAACCCACAGGTTCAGGCAATCCATTCGCCTCAGCCTCCCAAAGTACTGGGATGACAGGCTGAGTTACCGAGCCCAGCCAGGGGCTGCATTATTTTTAAAGACTCCAGTACAGCATCCGTTTTCTTACCTTTTTGAGCTTCTGGAGGCCGTCAGCCTCCTAGGCTTGTGGCCCTTCCTCCACCTTAGAAGGGCATCACTCCAACCTCTGATTCCATCGTCACCACTCCCTTTTCTGACTTTCACCTGTTTGTCTCCTTCTTACAAAGACGTTGCATTACCCAGATAATCCTAGGTAATCTCCATACCATAAAACCCTCAACCGAAGCACATCCACAAAGCCACTTTTATTCTGGAAGTCAACCTGTTCACAGGTTCCAGGGATTGGGGGCAGAAGGGGTCCTATTCTTCTCGCATTTATGGTTAAATGTGTCAAAGAAAAGGTATACTCAATAGTGCTTTTGTTTTTTTAATTTTTAATTTTAAAGATATGGGGTACAATTCAGGGTTGGGTATACAAATTTTTATTATGCAGGTAGCCTTGATGGTGAGGTGTGCCCTCCCATCCCCTGACAGATTCTCACTATTGCCAATCCCACACTCTCCTACACCCCAGCAGTTTCCTGCTACTGCCAATCTTTTTCTTAAAGTATTATGATAATAGTTCAAGGTCCACTTATGAGTGAGAACATGTGACACTCAGTTCTTTGTTTCTGTGAAAGATCATTCAGTATTATAGACTCTATCTAAGTCCATCCAAGTTGCTGTGAAGTTCATAATTTTGTTCTTATTTGTGGCTGCGTAATATTCCATCGTGTATATGTGCCACATTTTTTTTTTTAATCCAGCCCTCTTTCACTAGGCAGCACAGTTTTTCTTGCTATTGTGAACAATGTTGCAATAAACATATGTGTGCAGGTATCTTTTTCATAGAGTATTTTGAGTTCCTCCGGGTATACTCTGGGAGATTGCAGGGTCATATAGAAGGTCAATTTTTAGATCTTTTAGGAATTACCACACTGTTTTTCACAGAAGCTGTACTAGTTTGCACTCCCACCAACAGTGGAGAAGTATTCCCTTTTCACTGCATCCTCTCTAGCATCTGTTGTTTTTTTAGCTATTGGTGATGACCACCCTGGCTGGAGTTAGGTGGTATTTCGGTGTGGTTTTAATTTGAATTCTTTGATGACTAGTGAAGCTGAGCATTTTTTCATGTATCTGTTGGCTGCTTGTATGTCTTCTTTTGAGAAGTGTCTATTCATGTCTTTTGCCCACTTTGTAGTGGAGCTGTTTGTTTTTTTCTTTTCAGCATGTTTGAGTTCCTTGTAGATCCTAGATGTTAGGTCTTTGTCAGATATACAGTTGGCAAATATTTTTTTCCCAGTCTGTGGGCTGTCTCCCTGCTCTCTTGATGGTTTCTTTGGCTTTGAAGAGCTCTTCAGTTTGATAAGGTCCCACTTGTCTATCTTATCTCATATGGCCCAGGCACTTGGGGTTTTGATCAGGAATTGGTTGCCAGTTCCAATTTCCATAAGGGTGTCTCCTGCATTTTCTAAGGTTCTTACAGTTTGAAATTTTACGTTTAGGTCTTTGATCCATTTAGAGTTGAATTTTGTGTATAGTGATAGGTAAAGGTCTTGTTTCATTCTTCTGCATGTGGTCAGCCAGTTTTCCCAACACCATTTACTGAATAGGTTCTCCTCTCCCCAGTGGTTGGTGGTGGAAGCTTTGTGGAAAATGAGTTGGTTGAGAAATTGAGGTTTTGCTTCCAGAATCTCTATCCTGTTCCAGTGGTCTATATGCCTGTTCTTGTACCAGTACAGGTGGTTTTGATTACTGTAGTTTATAATAAAGTTTAAAGTCTGGGAGTGTGATGCCTTCTACTTCCTCCTACTTTGTTTTTTTTGTTGTTGTTGTTGAGGATTGTTTTGGTGATTCATGGTCATTTATGTTTCCATATGAATTCCTGTATTGTTGTTCCCAGGTCTGAGAAGAATGCTGCTGGTAATTTAATAAGTATCGTGTTAAATCTGTAGATTGCCTTGCGTAGGATGGACATCTTAACAATATTGATTCTTACAATCCATGAGCATGGAATATTTTTTCATTTGTTTGTGTCATCTTTGATTTCTTTAAGCAGTGTTTTGTAGTTTTCATTGTAAGGGTCTTTCACAACTCTGGTTAGGAAGGTGCCAAAGTATTTTGGTTTTTTTATGTGTGTGTGTATGTGTATGGCTATTGTGAATAGGGCTGTGCTTTTTATTTACGTTTCTGTTAGTTTATTGTTGGGGTATAGAAATATGCATTTCTATACCCCAACAATATGCAATTTCTTTTGCATATTTACTTTTTACCTGAGACTTTGCCAAAGTCCTTTATCAGTGCAAGGAGGTTTTTGACAGATTCTCTTGGGTTTTTGAATCATGTCGTCTACAAAGAAGGATAATTGACTTCCTATTTGGATACCCCTGATCTCCTTCTCTTGTCTGACTACTCTAGCTAGGACATTCAAAACTATGTTGAAAAGGAGGGGTGAGAGTGGACATCCTTGTCTTGTTCCAGTTTTCAGAGGAAATGGTTCCAATTTCTGTCTGCTTAACAGTATGCTGGCTGTGGGTTTCCCATAAATGGCTCTTACTATTTTGAGGTATGTTCCATCTTTGCCTAGATGTTTGAGGGTTTTTGTCAAGAAGGGGTGCTGGATGTTATCAAAAGCTTTTTCCACGTCTAATGATATAATCATGTAGTTTTTGTTTTTTCATCTGTTGATGTATTTAATTACATTTATGGTCTTATGCATGTTGAACCAGCCCTGCATCCCAGGGATAAAGCCTACTTGGTCATGGTGGATGATTTTTGAGATGTGTTGTTAGATCCAGTTTACCAGAATCTTGTTGAGAATTTAGCATCTATGTTCATAAAAGACATTGGTCTGTAGTTCTCGTTCTTGGTTGAATTTTTACCTGGTTTGTGTATCAATGTGATGTTAGTTTCATAAAATGATTTGGGGAAAGTTTCATCCTTCTCAATTGCCTGTAATACTTTCAGTAGGATGGGTTTCAGTTCCTCCTTGTATGTTATGTAGAATTCTGCTGGAAAGCCATCTGGTCTGGGAATTTTATTTTTGTTTTGTAAGTAGTTTTCTTATGACAGAGTCAATTTCCTGGATTGTTATTGGTCTATTTAGGGTCTCGATTTCTTCCTGTTTCAACCTTGGTAGGTTGTATGATGTCAGAAAGTCCTTGATTTCCTTTAGATTTTCAAGTTTGTTTCCATACAAGTGTACATAGTAGTCTCTGATAATCGTTTGTATTTCTTTGGGGTCAGTTGTGACTTGATCTTTTGCATTTCTGAATGTGTTTAATTGATCTTTTTCTCTCTTTTTCTTGGTTAATCAATCTTGTTTATCCTTTCAAAGAACCAGCTTTTTGTTTTGTTGGTTTTTTGTGTTATCTTTTTGTCTTCTATGTCCCGAATTTGGGCTTTTATTTTGATGATCTGGATTCTTCTGCTGAAATTAGGGTTTTGGTGGCCTTGCTTTTCCAGCTTCCTTAGGTGATTTGTTAGGCTGTTAACTTGTGATCTTTTCTTTTTCTTCGTATGTGGTTGTAGAGATAGGAATTCCCCTCTTAGTACTATTTTCATGGCATCTCAAAGACTTTTGGTAACATGTTTCTTCATTTTCATTTGTTTCCAGGTATCTTTTTTTTTTTTGAGTTGGAGTCTTATCCTGTCGCCCAGGCTGAAGTGCAGTGGCACACTCACAGCCACCTCACTGTCGACCCACTGGCCTCCAGCAATCCTTCCGCCCCCAGCCTTCCAAGTAACCAGAACTACAGGCACGTGCTACCATGCCCAGCTAACTTTTTTACTTATGGTAGAGACGAGGTCTCACCAAGTTTCCTGGGCTGGTCTCGCACCTGCAGGCTCAGGCAATCTATTTGCCTTGGCCTCCCAAAGTGCTGAGATTACAGGCTGAGCCACCAAGTCTGGCCTCCAGGTATCTTTTAACCTCTGTTTTGATTTCCATGTTGACCCAGGAGTTGTTTATCATCATGCTGTTTAGTGTCCATGTCTTTGTGTGTTTTGGGGGAACTTTGTTGGTGTTGATATTTATTTCTATGCCACTGGGGTCTGAGAAGGTGCATGGCTGTATTTCAGTCTTATGGAATTTGTTTATGCTTGATTTATGGCTGAGGATGTGGTCGATCTTAGATTGTGTTTCATGTGG
>CAUYQG010044171.1:0-15044 GCA_963574415.1 Tarsius wallacei | reverse complement strand
TTTTTTTTTTTTGAGTTGGAGCCTCACTCTGTCGCCCAGACTGGAGTGCAGTGGCCGCTCCCGGCCACCGCAGCCTCGACCTGCTGGGCTCCGGCAATCCTTCTGCCTCAGCCTTCCAAGTAGCTGGAACTACAGGCGCGCGCTACCACACCCAGCTAATTTTTTGATTTATTGTAGAGATGAGGTCTCGCTTGCCCAGGCGGGTCACGAACCCGCGGGCTCAGGCAGTCCACTCACCTCAGCCTCCCAAAGGCGCGGGATTACAGGCTGAGCCACCGAGCCCGGCCTTTGTTTTATTCTTTTGCTCATGATAGAATCTAAAAGCTGGAAGGAACTTTGAAGGCCTTCTTCTAATCAAACCAGACTGACCTTTGAAACTCCTATAGAGTATGCTATTCTAGCTATTATCTTATCTCTCAGAAATCTCTCCAGGGATTTTTGGGGTTAAGGGGATTGGAATTAATTGGGAGAGAGCAACTGTATTTTCATTCCACTATTAATATATTTTCATTCTCTTTATGTGACTCTTGTTGTGCAGCTTTCCTAAGTAAAATGTTGTTATGGTGGCTTGTATTTCTTGAAAATGGTGGGCTTCCACCTGTGACGGTATTCATAGTGATACAGTGATGCAACTAATATTTATAACAGCATTAGTGGGGTGTTTTTCAGTTTAAAAGTTATACATATTTTTTTAGTTGAGACTCAAAGAAAATCTGCACTAAGTATATAATCTCTATTTTATAAATATGCAAACTTGCTCAACCTAGTCTGTAGTCAGTACTTGATTCCAGACCTCTTGACCCTAAAAAGTCTGTGATTCTTTTCTTTATGCCAGACTGTTTTCACTGCACAGACCACTTGATTCCTATGATGAAGGAGTTTTATGAAGGTATAAAATACTTGTAACTAGAGAATATTAACTCAGTTTAGAACTTAAACAGCACGTTTCCCTCCTGGAATTTTTGCATTATTTTATTTTATTTATTTATTTATTTATTTATATTTTTAAGAGACAAGGTCTCTCTCTGTTGCCCATGCTGGAGTGCAATGGCATGATAATGTGTCACTGCAGCTTCTACCTCAGGCTCAGGCGATCCTCCTGTCTCAACTTCCCAAATAGCTGGGACTTCAGGCACGTGCCACCATGCTGGCTAATATTTTGAAAATTTTTTTAGAGGTGAGAGGTCTTACTGTATTTCCCAGGCTAGTGTTGGGCTCAGGCAATATTTTGAAAATTTTTTTAGAGGTAAGAGGTCTTACTGTATTTCCCAGGCTAGTGTTGGGCTCAGGCAATCCTCCCTCCTCGGTCTCCCAAAGTGCTGGTCCTACAGATGTGAACCACTGTACCCAGCTCATTAATTCATTTTTGATTCACTCTATTTACTTCACCGCACACATTAAGCTGTTTGTGTAGCTTCCTTCCAGTGACCACTCCTGCTCTTTCCCTAAATCAAGGCTGCATGCCTTTTTTAGAAGAATAGTTTGTATTCACTCTTAAGATTTAAAAAGGTAAAATTTTTGAATATTTTTAATCTCTCCTGACTGTTCCCTCTGCTCTTTTTCACTCATTCTTTATCACTTTCTGTAATTGAAGCAGACATCCTACGCCTCTTCTATTATTTTGCTCTTCTTTCCTCTGTGGTTTTTTGAACTATAGCTGATCTGTTCCTCTCTTTTCTCTTCTCTTTCTTCTTTAGGAAATCACTTCCTTCCACTGCTTCTCTGTGTTGGCTTGCTCTCAGGTATATTTCCTATCCTTTTCCACTTCTAGTACAGGTACTTGTAGGCTACCTCCTTTCTCTTGGCAATGCAGTAGAATTTTTGTTATGTACTTTGTCCTGTTTTTCCTCAAATGGCAGTGATGGGATTGAATTTAATTTTATAGCAACTTTACTTAAAAATTGCTTTAGTGATAGATTCTTCAACATTGTCTTTATTCTAAAAGCAGTGCATATTGAGAATAAAAAAATTGGGAAGCCTCAGGAAAATAAGATAACTTTAATCATACCACTCGGAGATAATCATGGTTAATATTTCAATTCTGTGTTCTTAAATTGTTTCCTATGTGTATTTTCAACATAATGTTAATAGGGACAATCCCAGCCCTTTGGGAGCCTGAGGCCAGAGGATTGCTTGAAGCTAGGAGTTTGAGACCAGCCTTAGCAACATAGTGAGACCCAGTGTCTACAAAATTTTTTTTAAAGAAAATTAGCAGGCTATGGTGGTAGTATGCGCCTGTAGTGTTAATTACTTGGAAAGCTGAGGTGGGAAGATCACTTGAGCCTGGGAGTTCAAGGCTGCAGTGAGCTATGATCATGTCACTGCATTCTAGCCTGGGTGACAGAAAAAGACCCTGTCTCAAAAAAAAAGAAGAAAAAAGTAGGAATGATATGATATAGTAGCCAGTTGTAATCAGTCATTGTTTTTCTGGAATACTGTAACATTCTTCCATGAGGAAATTTTATTTTATTTTATTTTTGAGTTGGAGTCTCACTCTGTCGCTCAGGCTGGAGTGCAGTGGCACACTTATGGCCACCACGGCCTTCACCTACTGGGCTCAAGAGGTCCTTTCGCATCAGCCTTCCAAGTAGCTGGAACTACAGGCATGCACCACCATGCCTGGCTAATTTTTTTTATTTATGTATTGTAGAGATGAGGTCTCACCATGTTACCCAGGCTAGTTTCGAGCCCATGGGCTCTAGAAATGCTCTCATTTTCGCCTCCCAAAGTGCTGGGATTATAGTCGTGAGCCACTGTGTGCGGCTCTGTTTTATTATGACTTCCTTTTTACATTTGACTATACTGTGAAATTTTTGAATGGTGAGAAGAATGCTCAAATCCAATCTCCTACTTCTTACTCCCTTTAAAAAATTTGCAAAGGTTTAATAATTATTACTCAGTAAAAACTCAGTTGTGAGAAATACGGGCTATAGCTTTAAATTATTATTTTTCTTAACTTTTGGAGCAGATTTTTAAAACTAGCATTAATTATATATAAAGAAATTTGTATTTTTGCTTAAAAAACTACTTTAAAGGAATAAGATACAGAAAAATACAAAAAGAAAATATCACCTAGAGAAAAGTACGTGTTAACATTTTGCTTTTTATCTGTTTAACATATAGCTGATTACACTGTGTATACAGTTGGGTGTCCTGCTCTTTTTTTTTCTTTTCTGTTTTGAATTGGAGTCTCACTCTGTCACCCAGGCTGGAGTGCAGTGGCATGCTCATTACCTCCGCAACCTCGACTTGGCTGGGTTCAGGCAATCCTTCTGCTTCAGCCTTCCAAGTAGCTGGAACTACAGGCATGCACTACCACACTGGCTAATTTTTTGATTTAGTGTAGAGATGAGTTCTCACCATGTTGCCCAGGTGGGTCTCGAACCCATGGTCTCAGGCAATCCTCTTGCCTTCACCTCCCAGAGTGCTGGGATTACAGGTGTGAGCCACCGCACCTGACTGAGGTATCCTACTCTTTTCACTCAGTATCTTACTACTAACATTTGCTTATGTCATGATCATCTGATAATCATTTACAGATGGCCACATAATTCACTGAATGAATATATAATATTTTTCATGATTACTTTTTTAGTTTTGGGGTATTTAAGTAGTTGTAGTTGAAAAACTTTTTGTTTATGGTTAAATATTTTCATTACAGATATCTCTTCAGGGCAGTTTTCCTAAAGTGAATTGCTTGGTCAAAGGGAGTATTTTTTGTTTGTATTTTTTTAAATCAACTTATCACATGTTAATTTTTCTCCCCTAAGTCCATAGCTAGTATTATAGCATGTTAATTTTTTACTTCCAGTTTGCATTCCCATCGTTAGGAAATAGAGTGCTTTTTCTCATTGTTCTATTGTTATCTCCATTTTATATTTTTCTGCTAATTTGATAAGGGCTAAAACTTTTTTTTTTTGTTTTATTGATGTTACCCTAGTAATGAGGTTAAACACTGAAAAAAAAATAGGTTTAAGGAGTAAGGTCTTGCTAAGAATACTTTTTTTTTTCCTTATGTTGGAATCTCACTCTGTCACCCAGGCTGGAGTGCAGTGGCATGCTCATGGCCACTGCAGCCTTGACCTGCTGGGCTCAAGTGGTCCTTCCACCTCAGTCTTCCAAGTAGCTGCAAGTACAGGCATGTGCTACCACGCCTGGCTAATTTTTTGGTTTATTGTAGAGATGAGGTCTCACCAAGTTGCCCAGGCTGGTCTTGAACCCCTGAGCCCAGGTAATCCTCTTGCCTTAACCTCCCAAAGTGCTGGGATTATAGGCTTGAACCACCATGCCCGGCCTGAGAATATGTTTTGATGTAAGTGCCCTAATACATTTGTTAGGACATTTGTTATTAATCTCCCTTTGCACTACTATTCAGAAGAAGTGACTCTAATTTATTCAGCTGATATTTTGTCCATTTATTATGTAAAATTTACAGTCCTGGTCTCTAAAGATTGGTTTGGAGAAGTATAATGCAGTCTTAAAGAAGCTTTTAAATAGTTGGCCAGACAGGATTCACACATTAGAAGATAAATGACATACACTAGTAGGAAATATAGGCTTGAACTTTCTAAGTCCTGTAAGTTTATAGAGATAAAGAAGAGTTCATAGGAGGTACAGAAGAGTTCATAGGAGGTACAGAAATTGACTCTTAAAAGACAGGAAGATTTTTGAATAAGAAGATGTTTAAAATAACTTTGTGTCTGTATTTTGGTTCATTTCTTTCTTTTTAAGGCTAGAATAATTTTACATACTATATTGTGACTTGCTGTTTTCACTAGCTGTATCATAGGCATTTTTTACATGTCAACATCTGTCATAATGACACTAAAATTACTTCATTGATTTTCATGCCTGCATAATTTTCCATTATGTGGATTTATCAATTAATGTAACCACTCCTCTTTTAATGATAGTTTGGTTTGAAGCTTTACCTACAGAAAAGGGTGCTTCACCTGAGCTTCCTTATTATTGCAAATTTGTACTAGTACTTTGCTATGCTAGGTTATCACAAGTGTAATTGCTGGGTTAAGGTGCATTTTTTCTTTTGAGTTGGAGTCTCATTCTGTCACCCAGGCTGGAGTGCAGTGGCATAGCTCACGGCCACTGCAGCCTTGATCTGCTGGGCTCAGGCAGTCCTTCTGCTTCAGCCTTGTAAGTAAGTGGTACTACAGGCATGTACCACCACGCCTGGCTAATTTTTTGATTTATTGCAGAGACGAGGTCTTGCCAAGTTGCTCAGACTGGTCTTGAATCCCTGGACTCAGGCAAGTCCTCTTGCTTCCACCTCCCAAAGTGCTGGGATTATAGGCATGAGCCACCACACCTGGCAAGGAGTATATTTTCAAATATTATATACTCTTCTGGCAAGTTGTCTTCTAGCTTCATTTGCATATAATTGTAAGTTGATTATACTAGGATTATTGATTTTCCTTTTTAATATTTTCAGTTTTGGTATTTTTTAAATTTGAATTTTAATAATAGTTACTCTCTTTTAACATAGTCTTACTCTGATCCTCCCTAGTCATTCACTAGCCTTGGCCAAAGCTAGGAGAATTTACAGTATTCCTTCTTTTTGAACACAGCATTAAGACTGGTGTGGTCACATGATCAAAGATGAGAAAAATTGAAAGCTTTAGCTTTTTCTTTTTTGGTGGCAGAGGGGGGAAGATGTGAATCTGAGGTTGCCAACTGCCATGTCTCTTGCCTAATGGAAAAAGATGCACAGGCAGAGAAAAGCAAAGAGAGTATATGTGTACTGAAGTCTGAACAAGTTTCAGTTCCTTAGAAGTTCTTCAAAGTTCTGTTGACTCTTTGCCATTTCTAGACTTGATTATTCCACTGTTATTTTGATTCTGGAGATATGCATGTGTTATTTTAATAAAGCGTCTTTTGTCACTTTATAGAGTTCTGCCTCAATGTACTTGTAATACAAAGTCAGTATAAGATTGTATTTATTCACTTGTAGAACATCATGCTAGTGTCATGCTTTATAATAGTTATGGAAGAGAGGAGGGAGGGCTTTGTCATATGCAGCCTAACCCAGTAGAGGAAATGGGCATACAGTCTGTTATTAGAGTCAGGTTAGGAACATTTCTAGAGATGATCTGGCTGATCTGGGCTCTGAAGGCTGAAGTAGCAGTTGCAAAGCATTGTCAACTATATATGTCTTTACGTGACATGTGGACACATTCGTTCCTTTCAGAGTTTGGAACTTATGTCTAATTTTGTGTATTGTTACTTTACTGTTACGTTTTCAACAAATAACTTAGAGTGGGTTAGAAATCATAAGATTTGTTTTTCTGGTATTTCTAGGCACAAAAATGTGACTTTCTTTTAAACTGTGTATAGGCTGTATAACAAGAGGGAGTGAATTATGCTACAGTAAAACAAAACAAGACAAAACAAAAACACTGGTTCTAAATATTAGTAATTTATAATCTAGCCACTAAAAAAGTTGTCTGTCTTGGGTCAGCTACAAGCTGTGCTCCATGTCTGCACGTTCAGATATTCAGATACTTTAGTATATTGTCAGGCAAGAAAATAGGGTAAATTGCACTCTGGCTTTCTAAACCTACCCCCAGCCTTGATTCATAAGCAAATCACATGACTGCACATAGTTCCAAGTGGTTGGACAAGTACCATCCTACCATGTGTCTAGAAAGAGAGGAAATAGAATACTTGTGATATAACTTTCACAGGCTACTTAAACACTATTTTGTATTCCAATTTGCGTCTCCATGATAGTTTGTTTTCCCAAAGTCTACTTAGTGAAACATCGTCACTGGTATAGTATGTTCTCTTCATTTTCCTACTTAAACCAGTATGGATTCCTTCCTTTTATACCTCCCTTCCCTTCTCCCCAATTTCTCTTTTTTATCTTTGCTCAGTCAGTCAGAAGTTCAAACTTCATCTTGTTTGGAAGGAGGAGAGTGTTATGGGAGACATAATGTGATCCTAAAATGACTTCAATACCTCTTACAACTAAGTTTGTACCACTTTAAGAAATAATTTATGCTAGAATTGTCTGGGTATACCTCGTAACTTGCTTTTTTCAGTAATAGTAAATCTTACTGCTATAATTAGACAACTTGAGTTTTAGGTGCAAAACCATATGTGCACATACACTTCCACTTTTAATGCCACTTTGGTAATGCTAAGAAGACTAGTCTGTTCCATCAGGCCTTGAGGCCAGGAGACAAGTGTTGTGTTAAACATTGACATGGTTACCTTGGTCTAAGGAGGAACAGAGGCTGCTTTTCTTTAACTGGATGTTATAAACATGTGATTCTTTTTTTTTTTTTTTTTAATTTTTTTGTTGAGATGAGGCTTCATTGTGTTGTCCAGGCTGGTCTTGTACTCCTGGGCTTAAGCAGGCCATCCCGCCTTGGCCTTACAAAGTGCTGGGATTATGGGACAGCAAAACGTTTGATTCGTGATAGTACCCATGTTAAACTTTTTCTTGGGTTTACAAAGTAGTCGCTTATATGTTTAATAATTTTCTTTGCAGTCTGTATTTCTTGTTTTAATCAACAAGTATGAAATTTAGTTCAAAAGTTATATCATGAGTATATTGGAATCCTATAAGATGTTGTCAGCTGCCATGGATTATTTGGAATCCTCTAGTGAAGATTTGTTTTCATTCTTCTGATATTACAACTTCTTTTAAAAAGTGCTTTCTCAGTCTCAGAATGCCCCCCTAGAAGGGCTCAGTGTGATTTAAAAAAAAATGAATGTATACAGATGTTTCTTATACTAACTGAACAGCAAGCTTTAGTATCACATTTGGAAGTTTCTTGTAATGCAGGAAACAAAACAAAGCAGGGGGCTCCTTTTTTAGGAGATTAAAAGAAAAAGTGGTGTTTTCTTTCAGTTATCCTATACTATCTC
Organism: Tarsius wallacei; assembly: GCA_963574415.1. Taxonomy (NCBI): domain Eukaryota; kingdom Metazoa; phylum Chordata; class Mammalia; order Primates; family Tarsiidae; genus Tarsius; species Tarsius wallacei. The sequence continues at coordinate 7,157 of CAUYQG010044171.1, read as the reverse complement.
CAAAGTCTTAAGCCATTTATTTTGACTTTTATACAACTAGGGGCAGAAATAACCTGCATGAGTAGGAAAAAATTAATAGTTTTAGATGCAGGCCTTTTCTTTGACCACTGAGTCCATGGATAGAGCTGTGGGGTTGCAGATTTAGGGAGTTGAGTACCTGAGCTTAGTTTCACCTTTCCTACCTAGGAGTCTTGTGTGGCAAGCCTCATTTCCTACATCTTTAGAATGGGAATACTACCTGCCTTGGATGTCATTTGAGGATTAAGTTAGATAATGTGTTGAATATGAGCTTAATATAATGCTTCACATAAATAGTATCTTAAAACTATCCAATGGTCATCTTAGGTTTTTACCTAGGAGTTTATGAAAGCCAGTGTAACTCATAAGGTATTCAGTATTGTGTCACTAGTCTGTCTGGCATTGCCTTTTGATTATCTCAGTGTTTCTACCCCATCTTGCATCCCTCAGCTAACTTCTTAATTAAATATGGGGGCAAAAGTAAGTTGAGTTGTTGGGTTCCTTTTTGGGGGTCATTTTTTCCCATGGTTTTGATTCCATTCAGTTTCTCTGCCTCTTTTTTTCCCCCCTTTCCACAGTAATGTAGGCATGGTCGTTTATTCACCCATACTGAGTATACTTAGATCATTGAACATATAGATTTGTTCCTTTTTCCTCACTGCCTCTAAACCTGTCAATCTCTTACAACAGACTATTAATTAAGGACAAAAATCTAGGACCTTCCATAAGATATTTAGAAATATTGCTTGTCTGACCCTAGCCTGTCCCTTCAACCTTGTTTTCTAATATATTGCTGTGCTCAGGGCTGTTCATTTCACTTGCCAAGTGCTATGTGGGTTTCATAATTTCCTGCCTCTACTTTTGCATATATTCTCCTTTTGACTGGAATGGTGTCATCCTCAGCTACTCATCCTTCAAGTTTAAATATTGTGTGGTATCTAAAAACCTGTATTCTCTGGCTAGAATTTGTTTATTCCTTTTTTGGAAATTTTAGTAGAGCTCCTGATAGATCATTTATTTTACAAGACTGTGACCTCTTTGAGGACTAGACTGTATATTTTCCATATTTATATGCCCTGTTGTGACTTACATGTATTTGTTAGTTGATAAACCTAATGTCTGTTGAAATGAGTAGCTATAGTGGTGTGTAGAGTGGTTCTTAACTCTATCAGATCCAAGGAGTTTTGTCTGTAATGTGTGTCATGTAATGTAAGTATCTTTTTTATTATGCCCGTGTGTGTGTGTGTGTGTTTTCTTTGAGTCAGAGTCGCACTCTCTCACTCAGACTGGAGTACAGTGGCACAATCACAGCTACTGCAGCCTCGACCTGCTGGGCTCAGGTTATCCTTCTGCCTCAGCCTTCCACGTAGCTGGGACTATAGGCAGGCACCACCATACTCGGCTACTTTTTTGATTTATTGTAGAGACGAGGTCTTGGCATGTTGCCCAGGCTGTTCTCTAACTCTTGGACTCTGGCAGTCCTCCCGCCTCAGCCTCCCAAAGTGCTGGGATTACAAGTGTGAGCCACTGAGCCTGACTCCCCTTAGAGTATTTTGAAGTAAATTAAGAAACTAATAAAAGGCCTGCCTACAAAGTTTACCAATATCAATATAATGTACTAGCATTTTACAATATAAAAATAAAAGGAAAACAATAGTAAAATGCTTGGGTACAATGACATGACAGTGCCTCTGTATTTAGACTCACTGAAAGTGACATCTACAGCAGACTTAAATGCCGTAAGTGGCATTTTCATCATAGACTTTAAAAATGATGCCTATGGGGGGACACTTCTTACAAACAAGGGTGCCTGAATGAGACATATTTGTGTACCTAACCCTTAAATGTACCCCTCAATATCACAATAAAAAAAAAAAAATGATGCCTGATTTTGGTAAAGCTGCAAAAAACAAATACAGTTTGATTCACATGTACTCCTAGAAAATTTTAACATATATAAGAACCATGCAAAACATATCTAAGCTGAGAAATTACAAGCATATTTTTTATCTATGGCACTGCCACATTTTATGTTTTTTCTTACGGTTTGCAGATATTACCAAAGTTATTTAAAATATCTGGTGGCCTGGGACAGTCTTTATTGTGTCTGACTGTTCTGTGTATCACCTGTCTCCTACCTCTAGTCCACACCTGCCAAATGCCAGTAGTGCCGCTGCTCCCCAACTTAGGTTTCCAAATTGCTTTTTGGGGCAGTACTATTATTGCTCTACTCTGAATTACAGAATCATTTGGACTGTGTTTCACTATAACTAAACATAGGAATTGGCTGGACTAATCAAGCTTCTTTGTATGATGGAAATAAAAAAATAGTACATTGCATAGGGGACATTAGTGAGTTTTTTTTATTTAAAGTGGCTTAAAGTGAACTTTCCATCTTGATTCTTACAATATAAATGAATAGTTATAATATATAATCAATTGCTTTTTATATTTTAAAATTTTTCTCCAAAACCTCTTTCTAGAACAATGACTTATTTAAAATATGCATTTTAGAGCATTTTAAACAAAGCATTTAATTTTTAGAATATGCAATTATAATGTTATAATTGTACATTTAAAATATAAAAGTATAAAAATTCAGGTGCCTGTATATATGTACACAAACAAATTTTGAGATGTCATTAAACCCCTGAGCCATTTATATTTGGTAATACATGCATATATTTAAGCTGTGAGATGTCTGGCATAGAAATTAAATTCAAACAACTTAATACCTAAAATATAAGAAATTAGCTACTTTTAACTAGCCATTTTTCTCATTTTTGCTAACATTAGTAAGGAAACAATATGCTATTTGATAATGAAGTTTAGGTCTATTTTAGATCTCCTCTGGACTAGAGATGATTTTTTTAAAATTTATTTTTATTATGTTAAATGGAGAGATGGAGTCTCACTAAATATTGCCCAGTCTGGTCTTGGACTCCTGGCCTCAAGTGATCCTCCTGCTAGAGGTGATTTTTACTTTTTTTGATCATCATAAAGGATTTGACTAGGTAGCCATAGAAGTAAATTAAAGTAGGTAGAAGGATGCAGTTAATATACTATGTGCCTAAAAGTTAACAAGAGGAACTTGAGACTTGCTTTCAAGATTATCTTGAAAACACACACCTAGCATTGATTGTAGACTGTTCTGTTGTAACATTTGTTTCCTTAATGTCAATTGGCCCATATACGCTTGATAAATAGGGAAATGATGTCAATATAATGTGGAAGTAGCGTTGGTTCGTAGGCAACTCTTCCCACCATCGCTAATATATATACTGAAATTGGGAGACATCTTCAATTAAAGAACACGGTTTGGTAATATATATATGAAGACCTTACAAAAAGTGTGCAGATCTTGCAGAAATGATTTAAAGAAATCATTCAGTGAAAGAAACGGCTAGTCCAGTGGCATTCAGAATCATCATACTTTGCACTGGCAGAAATACTCTCAGGAAATTTCTGTGTTTTGCTCCGGTGTTTATAAAAAAAGAAAACGACAAAAAAGAAAGTCTTCCTGAAAATTGCATTTTTAAATTTGTAGGAGCTGGTCTTTACAAAATAATATAGGTTTGAGTGCTCTGTGCCCAATTTTATTTTTACCACTAGCCCTGTTCATTTTAGTGATGGTTTTGCAGAACTGTTTGATCTGCACCCCCCAGCCCACCCCCCCAGGAATATCCATATGTTGTTGTAGACGCTCCTGTATGAACACACACACACACACACACACACACACACACACACACACACACACTCACACTCACACTCATACTCTCACCCCCACCCCCAAATCTTTGGAGCATAATTTGCTAAATTGTCTTATTCTAGTGCTACTTAAAAGAATTTGTCTTGAATTTTACTTTGCTATTCTACACATTTTATTAATAGTGGATATAAATTTTACTAGGTTTTAAAGAGATTATGCTTTTTAATAAAAGTTAAAGTTGAACATTAAGGCGTGATAAATGGGGGAGTTGGTAAAATGAGCTAAAAGGAGGCATCCAAGGCATCTTTACCTCTCAGTACTGTTATGTTCTAATTGGCTGTTGTAGATTGGACATCATTATTTTATGGATATTTTCTGAGCATTAATAATTCATAAATGGACATAATATAATAGAGCCCTACTTTGGGAGACCTCATTGTCACTATGTGATACCATCTGGTTGTCTGTTCCTTGTACACTAAGCCAGGGTTTAAAACTATGGCCCATGGGCTGAATCTGCTCACTGCTCACTTTTGTAAATAAAATTCTGATTGGAGCATAGCCATGCTCATTTCTTTGTATATTGTCCATGCCTGCTTTTGTGACACACAGTATTGCCCACTAAGCTAAAAGTACTTATTATTCCTTACAGGAAATGTATTAAATCCCCTGTGCTAAGCAAATAGGCAGAAGGACAGTTATCAATATTTTATAATATTAAAAACATAAATATTTTATAGTATTTCAAAAAACATTTTTTAATGTCAAAAAACATTTTTTCAAAAGTGTGTTCAGTGAGACTATCACATACTTTTTTTTTTTAAATTGAGGCAAGGTCTTGCTCTGTTGCCTAGGCCAGTCTCAAATTCCTGGGCTCAAGCAGTCTCCCTGCCTTGGCTTCCCAAAGTGCTGGGATTATAGGTGTGAGCCACTGTGCCCAGACAAAATAGTTTTAGGAATGATCAATGTGAGCATTGTTGAATTCAAGCCAGTTTTGTGAGCCTTGTATTTTCTTCCTTTTCTTCTTCTTCTTTTTTTTTTTTTTTTTGAGTAGTAGTCTCACTCTGTCGCCCAGGCTGGATGGAGTACAGTGGCATGCTCTTGGCCACCACAGCCCCGATCTGCTGGGCTCAGGCGATTCTTCCGCCTCAGCCTTCCAAGTAGCTGGAACTACAGGCACGTGCTACCACACCCAGCTACTTTTGATTTATTGTAGAGATGAGGTCTCGCCAAGTTGCCCAAGCTGGTCTCGAACCCCTGGGCTCAGGTAATCCTCTTGCCTAGGCCTCCCAAAGTGCTGGGATTACAGGCTTGAGCCACCGTGCCTGGCCGGACCTTGTATTTTCTAAGATGATTGGGTACTGCTTACTTGAAGATGTTAGTAAGGGCCTGAGAAATACAGGAGTAGAATTAAGTAGATATAAAGTTATCTGTGACTTAAGACCAAAGAAAAATTTATTGGGATTAAAAAGATGAGGACTGCTTCCTTTATAGTGGGACCAACATTAGTTCGATGAGGGTCAATTTTGGATGACAAATAGAATGAATATTTTAAATTTTCTTGAGACATATTAGGGATATATAATAACATATTTTTAAGATTGACATTTGAATTTTTAGTTGTCGCCAATATTATTCTTCACAAAGTTGTCTGGCTTTGAATGGATATATTTTTTTAACATTTTTTTTATTTATCAAGAGATATTTTAAGTTTTACAATGAAAATAAGTAGAAATGTGATTCAATTAAAACATCAGTCTACCACAATCTTAAAGAATTTAAGATTGTTGGCAGCGACTTGGATGGATTTAGAGTCTATCATACTCAGTGATCTATCACAGAAACAAAGAGTACTCTATGTTCTCACTCATAAGCGGACCTTGAATAATCATCATAATACTATAAGAAGGGGATTGACAGTAGTGGGAAACTGCCAGGGGAAGGAGGGTAGGATTGGCAGTTGAGGGTAACTGCCAGGGGAGAAGGGGAGCACACGTCATCAACAAGGGTACCTGCATAATGAACATTTGTGTACCTAACCCTGAATTGTACCCCACATCTTTAAAATAAAAAATTTAAAAGTTAAAAACAAAAAAGAATATAAGACTGTAGAGGACCTGAATGACATTAATTTTATAAACATTAAATTCAGTACCCTGGAAACAGAACTCTCTTTTTAAAAATAACTATAAAGTGATTTGTACATTAGTACATTTGTACATTCAGTCTAATTTCTTAAGAAAAAAGAACAGAACTCTCATCTGTTTGTAGAAATATAAACAAAAGCAATTATTCAGAATTAAATCTCTAATACGAAACTCATGGATTAAAGCAGAATTTTAGTCTGCAATGGGAGAATGGCTAGAAAAAATAAAATCACAGTGTATAAAAATCTTACAGGGTTAAGCTTAGCAATGACTTGAGAAAATATGTATGAGTATATTAGAGAGAGAGAGAGAGAGTGTGTTTGTGTGCGTATGTGTGTATGTGTGTCCCTTCATTACTAAAGTGAAGACTAAGGCATTTGAAAAACTAACCTAGAGTTTTTTAGTAGTTGATCTAGTAAGTCTTCAGAAAGTACTTACTACTTATGTCAGATTAGAATTTAAAAATTGAGCCGGGCTCGGTGGCTCAGCCTGTAATCCCGCGCCTTGGGAGGCTGAGGTGAGTGGATTGCCTGAGCCCGCAGGTTCGAGACCCGCCTGGGCAGGCGAAACCTCATCTCCACAATAAATCAAAAAAATTAGCCAGGCATGGTAGCGCACGCCTGTAGTTCCGGCTACTCGGAAGGCTGAGGCGGAAGGATCACCAGAGCCCAGCAGGTCGAGGCTGCGGTGGCCGGAAGCGGCCACTGCACTCCAGTCTGGGCGACGGAGTGAGACGCCAACTCAAAAAAAAAAAAAAAAAAAAGAAACTCACACAACTCAATAGCAAAAATAAATAAAATTGGCAAGTGGCCTGAATAGACATTTCTTTAAAAAGGACATACAAATGGCCAACAAATATATGAAAAAATGCTCAACAGCACTAATCATCAAGAAAATGCAATTCAAAACCACAATGACATAATACCTCATACCTGTTAGAATGGCCGTTATTATTATTTTTTCTTTTGAGTTGGAGTCTCACTCCATCGCCCAGGCTGAAGTGCAGTGGCACGCTCATGGTCACCCCAGCTTCGACCTACCGGGCTCTGCGATCCTTTCGCCTCAGTCTTCCAAGTAGCCGGAACTACAGGCGCGCGCTACCATGCCCAGCTAGTTTTTGTTTTGTTTTGTTTTTTGGGTTGGAGTCTCACTCTGTCGCCCAGACTAGAGTGCAATGGCCGCTCCCGGCCACTACAGCCTCGACCTGCCGAGCTCTGGCAATCCTTCCGCCTCAGCCTTCCAAGTAGCTGGAACTACAGGCACGCGCTACCACACCCAGC
>CAUYQG010044168.1:0-15588 GCA_963574415.1 Tarsius wallacei | reverse complement strand
GGAGTCTCACTCTGTCACCGAGACTGGAGTGCAGTGGCCGCTCCCGGCCACCGCAGCCTCGACCTGCTGGGCTTCGGCGATCCTTCCGCCTCAGCCTTCCAAGTAGCTGGAACTACAGGCGCGCGCTACCACACCCAGCTAATTTTTTGATTTATTGTAGAGATGAGGTCTCGCCAAGTTGCCCAAGCGGGTCTTGAACCTACGGGCTCAGGCAATCCACTCACCTCAGCCTCCCAAGGCACGGGATTACAGGCTGTGCCACCGAGCCCGGCCCATACCATTTTTGAACCAAATTTCCAGTGAACTAATTTTGACAGAGTGCTACTTCTCAAAGATTTGGGGTTGAGTTAGGACAAAAATTTCTGTAAAACAACACAGAATTAGCTAATGGGAAGGTTACTTGGCTTGATATGTGAATGAGGGGAAATCTGTTTTTTATTAACTATCACAAGTTGAACTACAAATAATTTCCAGAAATGAAAATACATACGTTTAATAAGCATGAATACTAAAAAAGAGCAGATCGTGACACAGCAGGAAGTTGCCACAAGCAACGAGTCAAGAACCACTGTCTTGAGGGTACAGGATGTGAAAACTTATAGGTGTGGAGTAATGAGGCCCCTTGGAGTTATGTGGCCACTCAGCAGTAATGGATAAAAATTAGTTATTTCAGCCGGGCTCGGTGACTCAGCCTATAATCCCGCACCTTGGGAGGCTGAGGTGAGTGGATTGCCTGAGCCTGAGGGTTCAAGACCCGCCTGGGCAACCTGGCGAGACCTCATCTCTACAATAAATCAAAAATTAGCCGGGCGTGGTAGCACGTGCCTGTAGTTCCAGCTACTTGGAAGGCTGAGGCGGAAGGATCGCCGGAGCCCTGCAGATCGAGGCTGCAGTGGCCGGGAGCGGCCACTGCACTCCAGTCTGGGCGACAGAGTGAGACTTCAACTCAAAAAACAAAAAAATTAGTTATTTCAACTTTCCAATAAATCATCCTGCTGCAATGTATTTTTGTAAACAAAAATATAGACACCTGGTTTCTTCCAAATGTTTACACACAAATTAATTTCTATTAATGGCACTATTATGCGCAGCTATCCTTACTAAACAGATGTGTAAAAAGACGCAGAGGGAGTAATTCCTTTATGGACAGTCAGAAGATTCAGTAGCAAGGTCAAGATTAAATATCATAAGTTACGGACTTTGTATCTTAACCAAAGGGCTCAGAACCAAGTGCCTAGATAAGCACCAAGTACCCAAGTCATAACATGTAAGAACCCACTGGAAAAATTCATATTAGCAAATCATTTCACTACTGCCTAGCAAACACACTAAATCAAAGCTGCACGTGCAAGTGACAAATACATCTTTCCTATCATGTGAGCAAACACCCATGGACTAAGGTGCTTCTAAAACATTTTAACTTGGCTTAAGATTCATTAAATAGAACGTTTGTGTAACTGCACAAGAATAATGTTCAACACAAACTCAGAATAGAATATGTTTAGAACAGAATGTACAAGAATAAGTGTGTGTCTCTGGTAATGTAGCACAACCACAATGAAGACCAGAGCTCCCCAAAAGCAGATCAGGACCTACTAGAAAATAAATGCAGTTATCTGTATCCAGCTACCCCCTCCTTTCTGCTCCCCAGTGCAGATCATCAAGATCCACAGAGATTCCCAATGGGCCCAAGAGTGAGCTACGGGGAAAGCAGCATATGTTATTCTATTTATGTGAGGTACCAGACTGTCAACATTTCATCCTAACCTTCTAATGATCTAACAGTCCAGGGGAATACAAAATCATTCTCATCTCGGAAGCTTGTCTAAGAGTGATCAAAGGGCTCCTAAAGCATAAAACCAGTGGCAAATACATATTTAACTTGAGTATTACCATTTTTTCTCTCCATTATAAAACAAATATATAAAAATGTCCAACTGTCAAAGTTAAAACACCAGAGCAGGCCACATGGGGTAGCTCACACCTATAATTCCAGTACTGGGAGGCCGAGGCAGGAGGCCAGCTTGACCCCAGGAGTCTGAGACCAGCCTAGGCAACATAGTAGAACTCTGTCTCTACAAAAAATAAAAAAATAAATGAGCCAGGCATGGTGGCACACACCTGTAGTACCAGCTACTTAGGAAGCTGAGATGGAAGGATTGCCTGAACCCAGGAGGTTGAGGCTGCAGTGATCTGTGATCATGCCACTGTACTACAGCCTGGGCAATAAAGTAAGACCTTGACTCAAATGAATGAATCAATGAATGAAACACTAAAACAGATATCTACAAAATCCTATCATCTTCCTTTGCAGCACAGTCGTGCACAGTCACTTTGAAGAAGCTCTTCCATAACTTGCTCCGTGGTTTTGGACAAACCATCCTCATCTGTAAATGAGGTAATAATACATAATATCTTTATTATTAGGAGGACAATCATATTTTTATCTTACAGGACTATTAAAAAGAGGTAAAGAACAGAAAACTCATGACACTGCCTGGCACTAAAATTCTCTAAATAACAACAATTAATACAAGCTTGTATTTTATAAAATATAAATACAAGCATGTATGCTACATATATGAACAATTATTTTTACACCTCAGTCTTTTAAATGGAATAAATATCACAGTTAGAGGTTCAATTGCTTAGATAGCTTGGGACCCCTTTCTATCATAACAAGCAAGTACAACCAGGAGCATAGTTGAAGAACTGTGTCATCTCCCTATCTTTTTAACCATATGCTGGAGTAATATACATTCTGTGGGCTTTACAAATCAGGTTACTTTTTCAAAGATAGTATCAGAGAGCTCTGGAATCAACAGAAAAATTTTAATCCAAACATTACCTCTTATTAGCTACACAAATTTAAGTTACTTAACCTCTCTGACCCTATTTCATAAAGCTATTGTGGTGATCATAACAAACATCACATCTATATAATGATAAGCTCTGAACTTGAAACATTATAGCTATTACTATTACTCTTCTTATTAGAAAAGGGTGAAAGACCATAAACTTTTTAAAACCTCAGAGTGGGCCGGGCTCGGTGGCTCAGCCTGTAATCTTGTGCTTTGGGAGGCCGAGGTGAGTGGATTGCCTGAGCCCGCGGGTTCGAGACCCACCTGGGCAACTTGGCTACAATAAATCAAAAAATTAGCCAGGCGTGGTAGCACACGCCTGTAGTTCCAGCTACTTGGAAGGCTGAGCAGAAGGATCACTGGAGCCCAGCAGGTTGAGGCTGTAGTGGCCGGAAGCAGCCACTGCACTCCAGTCTGGGTGACAGAGTGAGACTCCAACTCAAACAAAACAAAACAAAACAAAACAAAAAAACAAAAAAACAAAACCTCACAGTGTTTTCATTTTGAAAACTGATAATCTTGAAAAAGGCAAGAAATGCAGAAATACATGCTACAAGTTGCAGGTATGTGAGTATAGTAAAAGTTGATGGTATTTCCAAAGCACCATAAGAAATGTGTCTTTTCAGAGAAGGTGAAATCTTTTGAAGCAGGTCTTGTATGTAGACAAAAAGTGTCTATTTATTTGAAGTCATTCTAACAGACACTTTATGAAAATGGACTTTATCACAATGTCTCAGGATTTAAATGTCCTTATCCCATCAGACTGTCATTTATAAATCTCAATATGCAGGCTGTTTTGGAATGCAGATAGTTATCACTGCCAAACAATATATCCTCTTTCTGCAGTGTTTCTCACACCAATCTTCCCAAATGAATAACTAGAAGCCAGAGAAATCTTTACTTAGCAGTGATACCCACCGCATGACACTGATAACCATCCAACAAATATTTATTCTACACTTACTATGTCTCAGGTAACATACATCATGCCCAAAAGATGTAAGAGTATTTAATGTAGTACTTGGGCAATGCCTGCCCTAGAGTCTGTCCAGAGGAGGAGACATACATTGTTATCACAGCACTATTGTGGAAAAAACACAGGGTGCTATGGAAACACACAGCACTACTTCTAACCCAAGGGGTAGAGGCAGGGCGAGAAAAAGAGAGTCAGTGAAGGTTTCCTAGAGAAAGCAACATTTAAACAAAGACTGAATGCAGGTGAGACAGAACACCACACACTTAAGGAGGTTCTGTGTGGCTAAAGCATTCAGATAGAGGCAAGCCACAGGAGACATTTTTGAGTCATCTTGAATCAGAACTTTTACCTTAAATCGTACAGAAAGCCACCAAAGTATAAGATATAGGAATAAAAAGAGGGTGTTTTATTCCTATTTTTATAAGATCATTTTGTTTTTCAACTCATCTTATCATCATATCCTATACATCCTTGCTATACAAAATGTGGTTCACAGACCAGCAACATCAGCAGAAACTGGGAGCCTATTAAAACTTCAGTGAGACAGTTGTAGATACTATAATTAACCTCATTGCAGAGATGAAGCTAAGTTACTGGACAAGACTGCATAGTGGCAAACAAAGAAGTCAAAGAAACAAGGCCATTTCCTTCCAATTTAATTATTTTCTAAAATTACTAAAATGAAGGAAAACCACATTTATAAAGTTATTCTTTGAGCCCAACCTATATTTCACATAGGTCAAAATGTTAAAACTTGCTAAAAATGACCTGCTTTATTTGCATTCCAAATACACTCTTTCAACAACAGATTTTCTGTTGGCCGTTACATCTCATTTATCAACCAATCTCACCTACATGAAATATCCTGAAAAAACAACCAGGAAGCCACAAAAGGGTGCAGCAGAGATGAAATAAAGATAAGTAATTCATGTACTATCTCTCTCTAATGTACATCACCTATATGAAAACCCCTCAAACACTCATTTGTGCTCATGCTAGTGCCTCCAGGTCAGATAATAAACTAGTACGTTAATTAGTAACCTGAGGAGGATATTAATGTCAAAAATGCAAAGTCCCCGCCTTAAAGGGCTTACCAAGTAACTGGAAGATAAGGCAAAGGCAACATCAAAATGCTACGAGGATGCAAAAGAGAGAGCAGGTTGCATAATATTCTATTGTGTATACGTACCACTTTTTTTTTTTTATCAGTCAGTCTGTCTATATGTAATTTCAACTCACCTTTGTCCTGTAATGCAATCTGTTGCTTATGCAATAATGCCACCTCCCGTCCCAAAGCTTTCTTCTGTCTTTCCAGTTCATTTTGAAGCACCAAAATTTTTAATTGCAGGCATTCACTTTCTTTTTTCTAAATGAATAAAATCACAGGTAAATTTATGAATTTCAAAGTCATGGCTATAAATAATCAAACATTCACAATGTTTCAAAATAAATAATGGTTTAAGCACATTACTATTCATCAAACCTATAGATCTCTTGAGTAACTTTACCAGTGGCCATCCTTGTAACGAAAAGAATATAGAAACTAGCAAAGAATAAAAGTAGAAATAAATGTTAAGTTTGGGACCCCAACAGACACTACACGAAATATCCCTTCCCTGACACCATAATACAGTAAGACTAAAAGTAATAAAAAATAAATGGAGTTCTCAAAAAGTTAAACATGGGGTTAGCACGGGACCCAGCAATCTTACTCCTAGGTATACATCCAGGAGAACTGAAAACATGTCCATATAAAGCCCTGAACAAAATGTTCACAGCAGGGTTATTCATAATAGCCAAAAGTGTAAATGTTGTTTACACTGATGACTGAATAAATAAAACCATATCTATACAATCAAATTATTTTGCAATACAAAGAAATTAAGTACTGACACATGCTATGCCACGGATGAACCTTGAAAATATGCTGAGCCAAAGAAGCCAGTTGTAAAAGATCACATACTATATGGTTCAATTTATATTACATGTACAGAATAGGCAAATCCATAGAAACAAAAAGTAGATTTCCACTCTTGCCAATCTGAACCAAGGTGCTCTAATCCTCTGCCCGTTTCAAAGAAGGCCAAGAGGGGGTCTAGGGTTTTCATCCCTGCTAGGCAGCAACCAATCAAGCCCCAGGAGGATCAGTGGACACCACATGGATATCCTGACCTTTACCATCTATCTAGCAGTAATGAAGCGACCCTCTCCCTTCCCAATGGGGTAGTATCAGAGAAGGCCTAGTGGAGGGTTGGAACTTTCACTACTACCCAGTGCAAATGCAGGTACCCTACTCCCTGTGGTACCAGTGGAAGCCATGGGGGGAGCAGGAACAAGGCACTCCCACTCCTCCATGATTATGCCACTGCACTCCAGCCTTGGTAACAAAGACCCCAACTAAAAAAAAAAAACTCTATAGAGAAAAATCAATGAAACCAAAAGCTGGTTCTTTAAAAAGGCAAATGGAACTGATAAAACTCCAGCCAGGTTAACCAAGAAAAAACAGAGAAAAGACAAAAATTACTAATATGAGAAAAGAGACACAGACATTAACTAAAGAATACTATAAACAACTCTATGTCCACAAATTTTTTAACTTGGACGATACAAACCACTTCTTTGAAAGGCAAGCTACCAAAGCTCACATTAGGATATATTGATTAAAGGAATTAAATCAACAATTAACAACCTTGTGAAATGGAAAAAAACCAGGACTAGTTGGATTCATACTGAATTAACAAATATTTAAATGAGAAATCAGATTTAAAAACCTTTTCTAGAAAGCAGGAGCAGGGGGAACACTTCCTATGAGGCCAGCTTTACCCTAACTCCAAAACCAAAGTTATCACAAAATATTAGCAAATCAAATCCAACAACATATAAAAAGAATTGTATATATCACGGCCACATGGAATTTATTCTAGGAAGGCAAACCTGGTTCAACATTCAAAGAGCACGTAATGTAACTCATCACATCAACAGGTTTAGGAAGAAAAATCATATGATCAGATCATTAGATGCAGAAAAAGCATGTGACAAAATCCAACACCCATTCATGATAAAACACACACACGTCTTTCAGCAAACTAGGAATAGAGGGTAACCTCCTTAACTAGCAAAGAACATCAACCAAATAATCTACAGCTAACATCATACTTCATGATGAGAAACGAGATGCTTTCTCCCTAAGTTTGAGAATAAGACAAGGATGTCTCCTTTCACCACTGCTATGCAACATAACTGGACTCAAAGTCCTAATTAATGCACTAAGACAAGAAAAGGGGGGGAAAACTACATAGACTGGTAAATAAGAAATAAAAGTATCTTTGCCTGCAAATGATATGACTATCTATGTAGAAAATCCCAAAGAATTGACAGAACAAAACAAAAAACAACCTCCTGGAATAAATAAGCAACCATAGCAGGATACAGGATTAATATATACAAAAGGTCTGTTGCTTTCCTATGTAACAGCAATATACAACTGGAATTTAAAATTAAAAACGTAACACTTTACATAAGCATAAAATATGAAATACATATAAATCTAACAAAATATATATAAGATCTATGAAGAAATCCGAAAAACTCCAATGGCAGAAATCAAAGAAGATCCAAATAAATAGAGAAATGGCCCATGTTCATGGAAAGGAAGACTTAATATTAAGATGTTAATTTTTCCCAATTTGATAAATTCCATGAAATCCCAATAAAAATGTCAAGTTTCTTTGTTATTATCAGTAACTGATTCTAAAGTTTATATAAAGACTAAATATCCAAAATACACACTGCAGTATTGATGAAGAAGAACAATGTCAGAGGACTGACAGCAGTAGTCAATGTCAAGACTATACACTATACACTACACAATACAGCTGCAGTGGTCCAGACAGCATGGTATGGGTAAAAGGATAGACAAATAGATGGATCAAATGAAATAGCTCAGAAACAGACTCATACAAAGACAGTGAGAGAATCTTTGACAAAGAAACAAATGCATTTCAATGGAGAAAGGATAGTCTTTTCACCAAATGGTGCTGAAATCACTGAACAGCCACAAGAAAAAAAAAGGGGGGGGGGGGGGAGGTGAGGGAGGGAAGACAATATAGACCTTACACCTTTAACAAAAAATTAACTCAAAGTGGATCACAGATCTAAATGTGATATTAAAAATTATACATCTTCTAGAAGCTAAGAAGGGAGAGAATGTAGGTGACTTTGGTTTTGAGGATGTCTTTTTAGATACAACACCAAAAGCAAGATTTATGACAGAAGAAACTGATAACTTGTACTCTCTTAAAATCTGTGAAAGACAACAGTTATGAGATGAAAGGCAAGCCATAGACTGGGAGAAGATCTTTCCAAAAAACATATCTGATAAAGAACTGATATCCAAAATATGCAAAGAACTCTTAAACCTCAACAATTAGAAAACAAACAAACCCAATTAAAAATGGAACAAAGACCTGAACACATACTGTGCCAAAGAAGATAAATAAATGGCAAGTATACGAAAAGATGCTCAACATCATATCATCAGGTAACTACAAATTTAAAAAACAATGAGATATAACTACATATCTCATTTGAATAACTGAAATTCAAAGCTCTGACAATACCAAAAGCTGACAAGGATACAGAACATGAGGAACTCTCGTTCACTGATAACAAAATGGTATAGTCACTTTGGAAGATAGTTTGACAGTTTCTCACAAAGCCAAATATAGCCTTATTATACAACTCAGTAATTATATTCTTAGATACAAACCTGGATGAATTGAAACTTCACCTCTACACAAACACCAATACACAAATGTCTATAGCAGCCGAGGCTGTGGTGAGCCATGATCATGCCACTGCATTTCAGCCTGGGTGACAAAATGAGACCCTGACACCAAAAAGGGGAGGGAAGGAAAGGGAAGTATGATTCCTACTTTGTGAAATTCTGTAAAAAGACAGAATTCTGTAAAAAGACAGTCAAAAGATCAGTGGTTGCCAAGCATTCACAGGAAGGGAAAAAAGGATGAGTAGGTGAAGCACAGGGTATTTTTAGGGCAGGGAAACTATTCTGTAGGATACCATAATGGTAGATACATAATATAATGCATATGTCAAAACTAATAGAACCGTTTAACACAAAAAATAAACTCTAATGTCAACTATGAACTTTAGTATTAATATTGATTCATCAATTACCACAAATGTACCACACTGGTACAAAATGTTACATTAGGAGAATCTGGGGCAGGTGGGGGTATACTTTCTGCACAATTTTTCTATAAACCTGAAATGGCTTTAAAAAAGAAAATTTTGTAGTTCCAGCTACTTAGAAAGCTGAAGTGGAAGGATCACTTGAGCCCAGCAGGTCGAGGCTGTGGTGGCCTTGAGCGTGCCACTGCACTCTAGCCTGGGCAACAGAGTGAGACTCCAACTCAAAAAAAAAAAAAAAAGAGAGAGAGAAAAAAGAAAATTTGAGGTTGAGCACAGCGGCTCACACCTGTAATCCAAGTACTTTGGGAGGCCAAGGTAAGATGACTGCTTGAGCCTAGGAGTTCGAGATTAGCCTAGGAAACATAGCAAGACCTCGCTTCTACAAAAAAATAAGCCAGGTGTGGTGGTATGTTCCTGAAGCCCCAGCTACTCAAGGGGCTGAGGTGAAAGGATAGCCTGAGCCTGAGAGGTGGAGGCTGCAGTGAGCTGTGATCGTGTCACTGCACTCCAGCTTAGGCAACAGAGTGAAACTCTAACTCAAAAAAAAAAAAAAAAAAATCCCAGACTCATTCTACCGTTCAGTGATAGAATTAAATTTGTTAAGTTAGCTTGTTAACTTATCTTTCCGTATAAATATCTCCTACCTAAACTTACATCCAACAATTGTTTAAACTTTACTATGACTATTTTTTCCTCCAAAAATCTTGCTGGAGTTTGCCTCCAGACACAAATTTGAAATCCCACCCCCACAAAGAATATATATGTGCCTGGACATGTGTGCGTACACACACGATTACTGCTCTATGAATGTATATGCCCTTCTTTCCTGGTCTTTATCAAATACTGTCAATAATATACTTTCATGATATTCCATGACATAAATCTTAACCAAATAGCAATCTGGCTGTACCTAATAAATTCTTGTCTCCTTCCTAAGGTATAAAAGTAGCTCATTAAAATTGTAACTTTAAAAATCCATTCATTAAATAAATTAAATAGATTGCGAATACTTGGGATTAGTTGGTAGAAAACTTCAAAAGGAAAAAGTTAGTATCACAATTTGATTCGCAGACAATGAGGAAGCCAGGAAACTCAGAGATGCATCATGAAAGGTTAGTATCACAATTTGATTAGCCGACAATGAGAAAGCTTGGGAACTCAGTGAGATGCATCATGGCACAGCGTTGAAACAATGGGCATGGAAAATGATTTTTGGCAGTTGTGTTAAAAGTACTTTACAGAAATCATTTCTCACCCAAAATGCTTTCTTACTCATCCCTGAAACACTGATTCTAAACAGATGGTATAATCATCTGCTAAAGACATCTAAGCCAAGAAAACAAGCATAAAAGCTTCTTTCCAATCATTATTATCTTTGGCTTGAAAAGCCTATGAAATGTGCCTTTACAAAGAATGTTCCTAAACCATTTTTCTGAACAAAGCAAACATTTATTAAGGACCTACTGCATGCTTCTAGATCATGAGAAATGGTCTCTGCTTTGTACAAATTTAAGTCTACTGGAGACTAAAGTCATTTTGCCTCAACAAAAGTCAAGGCAGTTCTAAAATGCAGATGCAACCCATGTGCCTACCAACAGATGAAAGGATAAGCAAAATACGGTATATTCATACAATGAAGTATTATTCAGCCTTAACAAGCAAAGAAATCCTGCAATATGCTTCAAAATAGACAAACCTTGAGGACATTAAGCTAAGTGAAATAAGCCAGTATAAAAAGGCACATACTGCATGATGCCACTTACATGAGGTACTTAGAGTACAGCAGTCAACATCATAGAGACAGAAAGTAGAATGATGGTTGCCAGGGCCTGGGAGTACTATGGAATGGGGGGTTAGTGTTTAATGAATTATCAAGTTTCGGTTTAACAGTTTTGAAAGAGTTTTAGAGTTGGGTATGGTGGCTCATGCCTATAATCACAGCACTTTGGGAGGCCAAGGCAGGATGACTGCTAGAGCCCAGGAGTCTGAGACCACCCTGGGCAACATACAGCATAGTAAGAACTCGTCTCTACAAAAAATTTTAAAATGAGCCTAGCATGGCAGCACACACTTGTAGCCCCCACTACTAGGGAGGCCGAGGCAGAAGGCTCGCCTGAGGCCAGGAGGTGGAGGCTGCAGTGTGCCATGATGATGCCACTTTAACTCTGGCCTGGGTGACAGAATGAGACTCCAACTCAAAAAAAAAAAAAAAAGGGTCTGGAGATGGATGGGGATGATGGCTGTGCAACATTATGAATGTATTTAATACCACTGAACTGTACATTTAAAAATTATTGAGGCTGGCACAGTGTCTCATGCCTGTAATCCCAGTACTTTGGGAGGCTGAGGCGAGAGGATCGCTTAAGCCCAGGAGCTCGAGATCAACCTAGGCAACATAGCGAGACTTCGTCTCTACAAAAAATAAAAAAAATTAGCACACACCCACAGTCCCAGCTACTCAAGAGGCTAACCCAAAAGAATTGTTTAAACTCAGTTGGAGGCTGTGGTGAGCCATGATCAGGCCACTACACTCCAGCCTGTGCAACAGAATGAGACACTGACTCAAAGAAAAAAAATTGAGATGTAAATCTTATGTTAGGTGTATTTTACAATAAAAATAATTGCACAGAAAAAGTCAATGAGGTTGCTTATCATTAAAAAAAAGGAACTAAGAAACAATTTGAGTTTTCTTTAGTAATACAATAGTGTAATCAGGAAGCCTAGGGTATTCTTACATTACTGAGGGAAAAGGCAGGTAAAATCTTAGGAAGCAATCTTTTCCCACACAGAGGTAGATGTTCAAGTACCTTAAGTTGAATTTTTCCACAAAATATATAAATTGACTTCTACCTGGGCAGAGAATCAAAATAGAGAAATCGAAAGCGACTTGCCTAGCTAGGGGGTTAACCCGTTTTATTCCAGGGTACACAAATTAGGATTATTTTTAGCTTCAAAAAACAAAGGTTACAAGTGACTATAAATACTTAAGCAAATCCAGGAAGGCATGTGTGTAATGTTTGTGTTATGGTCCATGTGTGGAAGGAAACTGGCTCCTTAACAGAAAAACAAAAAATCTTCAAAACCAGAATCCTGTGCTCAGATTTCTGATGAGTAAACAAATCGTGCCCAAATGGGAGCTGGATCTGCTTTCTTTCTAATGCATCAAAGTCAAATGCTCAAAGATCTGAATGTTCCATAAGTATCTTCTAATGGATCACTGTGTTCTATTTACCTGTTTACTTTAAGTATAGTTAATGTCACATATATATGTCACATATATATCTCCAATGAATCACTTTTAATTAGATTTTATCGACATTGTATCTGAACTGAAAACCACAGATAAATTCATCACAGATATAAATCTTCCTATTTATGGGTTTTCACCAAAAAGGGGGGGGGGGGGTTGTAGTTTTAAACATTCATTTCACAATGACAGACTAATCTACAAATAACATATTACAGGTTGAGCATGCCAAATCTGAAACTTTGGAATCCAAAATGCCCAAAATCTGAAATTTTCTGAGCAACAACACGACACTCAAAGGAAATGCTCAGTGGAGGATTTTGGATTTTTTAATTAGAAGCAAAAAACCCTCAGGGAAGAAGTTCTTAAAGCATAGTCCTAGAAATCATGAGAGTTCCCAAAACTCTTTCAAAGTCTGTGAGATAAAAAATATTTCCATAATACTAAGCTGCTATGTTTCTTTTTCACTCTCATTTTTCTCATAAGTGTATAGCTTAATATACCAGAGTCTACAAGATTCGTGATACTGCAACAGATTTACTGCAGAAGCAGAAGTGAGACTCCAGATGTCTTTTATTAAATTATTTAAAGCAACTCTAATTAAACAGTTATGTTTAGAAAAGTATACTTACTTTTCATAAAAATATATTATATCAGCGTGATGGATTTGTTATTGGCACTTTAAAGTAAATTAGAAAATTAATATTTTTTAGATTTCTCATAGTTAATCTCTAGGACAATAAACATCAATAAATACACCCTAAATTCTTTGAGATTATCAAATCCTTTATGAGTGTAAAAGGGTCTTGAGACCAAAAAATTTGAGAACTGGTGGCTTAGGGAACACTGTAACTTCATCTGCAGTAGTTTTCCTTCAAAATTGAAAATAACCAGCAATCTGAAAAAAGGTTTTAAAAATATAGGAGTGCCCTAAAGTTAACACATTTGCTTTTCAATGTCTACTGCATCTATGCCTAGTCAAACACAAAAAAGAAAAGATTTCCTTAGAAAATATTTCATCCA
This sequence comes from Tarsius wallacei, assembly GCA_963574415.1. Lineage (NCBI taxonomy): Eukaryota > Metazoa > Chordata > Mammalia > Primates > Tarsiidae > Tarsius > Tarsius wallacei. Next base: position 2,270 of record CAUYQG010044168.1, on the reverse strand, counting down.
ATCCATTCATTGCATAGACTCAGTGGGACCCTCAGTCCTAGAACCCAGGTCTAGCTAAGAAGATACAGCAAAAGTATACATAATACTAAAATGTACAGGATTTCTGCTTCTAGTATAAGAGAATGAGCACCTAACAAACTGGTCTGCTCATGGAGAACAGCTACAGATAAAACACAAAACTCAAGATAAAATAAACAAGCTACTATCTAAGGGTTCTGTAAATTGATCAGGAGCAGGCATATTTTGGAAGGGAGTCAGAACTTGGTGCAAGCAATCAACACAGTGAATTTCCCCTTTTCTGGGGCTTTGTTCTGTGGCTGCAAACTTCAACAGAAAGCCAACTGTCTTTCTGACCAGAGGTACCAGGAAAAAGAGATCAAGGCGATCAAGTAAGCCAAAATAGAGAAAGCCAGAGAATGGGCACCCCAATTTCTGCTTAAATTCAATCTAAGTCTCTGACTAAACCATAAACCACACATGCATGAGGCAAACAGAAAGCAGCTTATACCTAAAATCTGAGCCAGTGTCCACTGCAGGAACGACAGTTTGAGCCTAACCAAGTTAACTACCTGCTAAAATAAAAACATCAACATTTTTCAGAGCAAAGCAACAAAATCCAGAGATTCCACCAAATTACACTCACAACATGTAATATACGTACATATTACATTCACAATAATAGTATGCAATATTACCCAATGTGTGAAGAGTCTCGAAAATGTGACTAGCTCTTCAGGAAGAGAAAGCCAACATATGCCAACTCCAGGATGACCCAGACATTAGAATTACCTGATAAATACTTTCAAGCCACTCTTACAAATTTGTTAAGTGACAAAAAGTAAAACAGTCTCATACTAAATAAAAAGGTAGAAATATCAGTAGAAAACTAGAAAATATCAGCAAGATCCAGGAGAGTTCTGCTTCTGGGAAAGATGGAGTAGGAAAAAAAGAATACCACCCAACTAATTTTACCAAGTCACCATAGCCCTAACAGAAAACTGTGATCATGCAATTCAAAACACAGTATCCTGTATCCCTAATACATACAAGTGTGAAAATTCTTAAATTATTACCAGATCAAATCCAAGACACAAAAAGGATTATATATTGTAATCAATCCAGATTTATTCCAGAAATGCAACATTAGCTAAACATTTGAAACTAAATCAGTCTAATTTACCATATTAAGAGATTTTTTTTAAATCACATGATCATTTCACTAGTTGCAAAAAAAAAACATTTAACATCCATTAATGATAAAAAAATCTCAGAAACTAGAACTAGGAGGAAACTTCCTAAAACCAATAAAGGGCACTGCTAACAATATTATTATTATTATTTTTTTTTGAGTTGGAGTCTCACTCTGTCACCCAGACTGGAGTGCAGTGGCCGCTTCCGGCCACTGCAGCCTCAACCTGCTGGGCTCTGGCGATCCTTCCGCCTCGGCCTTCCAAGTAGCTGGAACTATAGGCGCGCGCTACCACGCCCGGCTAATTTTTTGATTTATTGTAGAGATGAGGTCTTGCTTGCCCAGGCGGGTCTCGAACCCGCGGGCTCAGGCAATCCACTCACCTCAGCCTCCCAAAGGCGAGGGATTACAGGCTGAGCCCCCGAGCCCAGCAATTCTTATTTTATATTGGTGCAAAATAAACTAGTTGACTTATGCCTAAGACTATTTTTTCATAGGTACTCTTGTGAAAAGTCTCATTCAGAAATTTTTCATTAGAAATTAACATTGGGGCCCAGTGCCATGGCTTGGTCTGTAATCCCAGCACTTTGGGAAGCTGGGGAGAGAGGAGTGCCTGAGCCCAGGGGTTTGAGACCAGCCTGGGCAACTTGGTGAGACCTCATCTCTACAATAAATCAAAAAAATAGAGCTGGGCTCGGTGACTCAGCCAGTAATTCCGCGCTTTGGAAGGTTGAGGTGAGTGGATTGCCTGAGCCCGCGGGTTCAACACCCGCCTGGGCAACTTGGCAAGACCTCATCTTTACAATAAATAAAAAAAAATTAGCCGGGTGTGGTAGCGCGTGCTTGTAGTTCCAGCTACTTGGAAGGCTGAGGCGGAAGGGTTGCTGGAGCCCAGCAGGTCGAGGCTGCGGTGGCTGGGAGCGGCCACTGCACTCTAGTCTGGGTGACAGAGTGAGACTCCAACTCAAAAAAAAAAAAAAAAAAAAAGCGGGGGGTGAAAGCGTGCACCTGTAGGTTCCAGCCCCATGGAAGGGTTAGGCAGATGGACTGTGTGTGCCCAACAGGTACAGGGGGGGGTGGG
>CAUYQG010044167.1:0-18442 GCA_963574415.1 Tarsius wallacei | reverse complement strand
CATTGCAACAATTCCCTTACCAATTCCTTCAGCACACCTACTCTCTAACTTTTTTTTTATTTTAAAATTTAAAGATATGGGCTACAATTCAGGATTAGGTATACAAGTGGTCATTGTACAGGTAAAGTTTGGACCTCCCTTTGGTCCCCAATTTGTCTGGTTTGAGATCAGTTACCCTTATTGATGTTGTATCCACTCTCCCACCCCAGCAGTATCCTGCTACTGCCAATCCCTTTCTTATAGTATCATGGTAAATGTTCAGGGTCCATTTGTGAGTACTTATGAGAACAGTGGTAGTCTGTTCTTTGTTTCTATGATAGATCACTGAGTATGATAGACTCTAAATCCATCCTTCCATATGACCCAGACCCTTCTGTGAATATACCTGGAGGAACAAATCATTCTACAAAAACATACCTTCACACACATGTTTATTACAGCACTATTCACAATAGCAAAAACATGTAACCAACCATGCTGCCCATCGAAAATGGACTGGATAAAAAAATGTAGTACATATACATATACACGATGGAATATTATGCAGCCATAAAGAAGGACAAAATTATGGACTTCGCAGCAACCTAGATGGATTTAGAGTCTATCATACTCAGTGATGTATCACAGAAACAAAGAACTGAGTACCACATAGTCTCACTTATAAGTGGACCCTGAGCATTTATCATAATACTGCATGAAAGGGATTGGCAGTAGTGGGACACTGCTGGCGAGGGAGTGGGTGGGAACATAACATCAATAAGGGTACCTGATGCCAAACCAGGTGAAGCGAGGACCAGTGGGAGGCCTAAACTTCACCTCTTTAATGGCCACTTATGCACCTAACCCTGAATTGTATACCACATCTTTAATATATATTTAAAAAATTAAAAAAGAATCACAGTCATAAACAAACATAAAAAAAGAAAAGTATTAAAATGATGGTACTTCACTTATGCAAGATTCTTGGCCATTGTGTCTGGAAACTTACTTCAGGTAGTTTGGCATATATCCCAGAAGCCAGTGGTCTTGGAAAGCAGGATTCCCACCACATTTGTTGCCAGAGAGATGAAGAATCAAATGGCCCTTACCAATATTATGTCTGAAGAACATACAGGGATACAGAGAAAATGGAAACCTGTACCGTAATTAAAAACCATGAGGAAGCTCCATACCATCTGACAATATGATGAAGATATATTGGTAATGGAAAAGAGCAAAGTGTAGAGCTGTGTAATGGTATGTTCTCATTTGAACAGAAAGCTTAGACACACACGCACACACATAAACACATATTGGTAAGCTTTCTTCTAAGTTTACACAACATAAAAATTAGAGAAGATGATCAGTTCATGAAATGTTTGCCCTTACAATATCATTCTGATTACAATCTTTTTTTATTGTTTAGAGGGCTGATTTATTTACCTCAGAAACCTACCTTCACAATGTTGCAGTCTCTTCATAGATGATAGATAGAGAGATAATAGATAGATAGGAGGCCTGTTCATATTATCTTTCACTGTCATAATTTTGCTAGTTCTTTTCACATATTTACTTGTCATATTTTACAAATATTTAGAAGTCATAATAAGGGACTCAAAATCATCCATTTACAACAAGGAAATTTACAAAATGTTATAACAACAAGTGCAAAATGTGAATGGATAAAACAGAATACAGAAAATTTCATGTCCATAGAAAAGCTGTAAAATGTCTGTAGAGCAGTGCAGTTTGATTTTTAGTACAGCATGCATGAAATTCAGATGGTGGTGCATAACAATAAATTGATCTCTCTTTCTGTACCACTTCCTAGAACAACACCCACACATTCATAGTCAAACACAGAGTCTGGGGGAAGAAGAAACAGTAATTGCCATTGTCTTCTTTTACTTTGGAAAGCTTTACTGGACACTGAATAACACCGAATATATTTTTTAAATGCCAAATTTTACAGTTTGTATGTACAAATAAAAAGTCTGTGTTCCTCCAAAACCAATATGCCACTGGTAAACTTCATATTTACCAATATAAATAGCAGTAGCAAAGCAGAAAAGGGCTAGGCTAGGTTGAGAACAGAACCCAATTTCTGTGTCAGAACTGAGGAATGAAGGGAGGAATGGAAGATGGCTGGGAGAAAGAGAGTAATTATTCTCTGGTGCTCTTTTATGACAACCCAGCAACATTTCTGAGGTGGGATACAGGTTCCCATACCTGCTCTTAGCTTTAACTTTTCTCAGTGGACTAGGTCCTGGAGGTGGCTGAGGGTTGGGTCACTAGAAATCTAGTACCTCCTCAATTTACTCATGTTCTATGTCTTGGGTCAGCTGGAGTATCACTAGCCCACATGGTGCCTTTGTGAAGATTAGAAAAATCAGAGAAGTTGTAAAGATTAGATGGTTTTCCTACGGGACAGATAAGGCCCTGGGCAAGAGTACATAGCTTGGTAAGTGGAGTATAGACTGGATCTCATCTCTTAATTGTCCCCTTGCCATTGTCCCTGCCAACCTTGGGGGCCTAGCACTCAGTGTAACAACTTCCTGTCCTACTTCCTGGTGCATCAGAAGGAATCTTAAAACAAAAGTAGAGTGACCCACTGTAGGAAAAATATTTTACCTGACAACAAGGCACATACCCACCTATACCCCTCTGCACACGTTTAACTGAAACAAAAGTTTTACCAGAAAACCTTACTTAATTTGATGTACTCTAATATTTTCTATTCTGTTCTAAAAGCTGTTTATAACCTATTAAAATAGTTGCTTGACCCTCTATGGAATTATAAGCTTCCATTTAAAAAAACACTATCTTACTAGGCTCATAGCAATTCTAAGGATTGCTGTGTGAGTGTGAGGAAGATAGATGCAGCAGGCCTCTTTCTCCTCATTGGGAATAATAGTGGTACCTACTTCATAGGTTTGTGGTGAGGACTGAATGAAATAAAAAAACATGCAGAACACTCAATACAGGGCCTGGCACATACTAAGTGCTCAATAAATAGTAACAGTGTGCTGTTATACATTCTGTGGTAGTGAATTGAGTGGACTGGCCATGTTGTCAAGTAGACATCCAACATCAGGAGTGTTTCTACAAGCCAGAGGTTTTTAAACTGCTCTGAGAATCCCCAGATAGTTTCATTTAATGTCCTCAAGGACAACCATTAAGATCATGGTGATGACCAAGTGGAGAGTGTAACTCACTTCAACCAAGTAGTTCTGTTTTTTAAATCATTGTTTATGGTTCCACCTGATGAACTTTGAATAGAAAAAAAAACTTGTTTTGAAAACCTCCTAGAGGGAATAAAAATAGGTTTCTGTTTGAGTAGCTTGACAATCCTTAGAGGGTGGAAATTCTTTGTGGTGAGCAAACTAGCTATGTCTGTCGGCAAGTTGGAAAATGGAGGGGAGGCAGGGGTGAAAACCATCATTTTCCTGAAGGTGCACACTATAACCAAGATAGTATCATGGCTTGGAAAGGGAGGTTGATCAAAAATTAACTTAAAAAAGTCAAAATACAAGCCAAGTTTTGTTATCATATTGGTAACCACAGAATTAACTTCTTTGATGAAGAAGTTAATTGTTTCCCATTAGGAGTTGTAGTTGGTAGGAGAAGAGGCAACACTTAGAGGTACGCACTTGACATAACAGGGGTGTCACTCCTCAAAAAATCCCCAGACCTGTGAAAAAGACTGAGGATAGACTTGAAAGGCCAGTGTGAACCCAGACTTTCAGCCTGGAGAGTGATTTGTAGTATTGTCAATTGTAAGAGTAACTGATCAAACAGCTGAATTAAATCAGCCAGCAATTTGTTCAACTTCCCAGAAGAATAGCCATAGTTTTGGTAATACTGGATAAGAGTTTGGCTTTGTGAAACCTCCCTTTCTTTATGACATTCAAATGCTGTAACAAATTAGGAGACAAAAGAGGTGATCTCTAGCTGCCTTCTTTATGAACTTAGCTCTGGACCCTGAGATCATAATCTGCTTTTCCAGCTGCACTTGTATATGGGGAGAGGAGCTGTGCCAAAATCTGTCTTACAGAGTAGGGGGTGATCTTTCCTATGTTTATGGTCAATGCAGATTTGAACTGCTGATTAGTTTTACTAATCATATACTGATTGATGATAGGAAAATGGAAAGTAGGTTAGGACTTCCACAACTTGCAGAAAGGCTGTTTATTCAACTCATCATTCAAAGATGATACCAGAGGTTGAGGAGTTAGAGATAAGGAGACAAAATAAAAAGAGTCCAAGATTTATAGGACTCCAGAGAGTCCTAGGTCTCTATTTTAGTAGCTGAACATTTATGGGCAAGTTCAAGTTCATTCACTCATTCAACAAACATTAACTGAGCACTTATTAAGTGCCAGTCACTTTGTTAGGAGTGATTCAATAAACAAATAACCTCATAGTTTTACCGTAGTTAAGACCATTAATCAACACATATTATTATCTATTTCTGCTAAGCTCTCTGTTACAGGCTGAGGATGGAACAGGGAACAAGGCAGACAAAATCCCTAAGGAACTTACATTCGAATGAGTGGGTTGTGGGGAGACGTGGGATAAGTACATATGCCCTACTTCCCCCCCCCTCCTGATGACTGTTCCCTGACTAGGAAGAAGGCCTCTGGCCAAGGCCGTTTGTACCCTGTCAAGATGTTCTGGAAATTTGCACACCTGCATATTTAAGGTGCTTGCTAAGAGGACAAATATCCTTGTTTCTGCTTTTCTGCACGTCACACTATTGTTTGGGCCTCGCCCCTTCTCTAATGACGGTATTCATGCTATTGTTTGTGTCACAATTCTTTGCCCTGCTGGGGGTATACAACCTCTCCCCATGTCTATTGGGATGCAGAGAGCTTTGTACCAACCAGCTGCCACTGGTTCCCTCCTATAAATATTAATAAACCCATGTCTTTACCAACGTGTTCTCTGAGTGATTTCTTCAGAGTAGTTAAATATTGTGCGAGCACCCTGTCTAATTTAGGGATTCTGTGATACAAGAGACATACAATGTACAAGTAACAATAAAAAAAATACACAAGTAAAAAAACCCAGATAGATAAATACATAAATAAATAAATACGAAAAGTACCACTTCTGTTAAATAATGTTCTGAGAGAAAAATAGAATCACATAATAGAAAGTAACTGAAAGGATGGTGATTACTTAACAGAGAAAGTGTCTCAGCAGAGACCTAAAGGGTGAGAGAAGACAACTATGCAAAGAAACAAGGGTAGAGTATTCAGAAAGAAGAAATTGCTAATACAAAAACCTTGAGACCAGAAAGGTGGTTGGGGTAATAGAGGAACAAAAAGCAGGCCAATGTAGCTGGGTCATGGTGAGAAGGGGAAGGTGGATGGAGGAGAGTGGTACAAAAAGAGTTAGTAGAATTAGAGAGAAAACTCCTTCTTAGCTTCTTTTCTGTAAATTGGAGGTAATAATAAAATAATTCTAAAAATAGCTAGTTTACCTTTTTAATCTTAGTGCCTAGTACAGATATTGTCAAAAGTGGGCACTCAATGAATGTCTGCTGGGTGAATTTTTTGCTTGATAGACAGTCAAATTGAGGAGTGGAGGGAGAGACTTATTTACAAATATCCTACTGAACACCTATGTTAGGCAGAGTTGGGCATAGTGGGGAATGCATGGGGAAAAACCCACAAGGTTTCAGGAAATTCAGCCTGTAGCCATCCTCAATGTTGGCTCCTAGATGAAAAATGGGTGCTCTTTTTGAATAAACCAAAGTGCCTGGGTCCACAAGGGGTTACTGCTGACACTCCTGGAATCTGTGGCCAAGCCTAGTGACTAGATCAGTGTCCTTATAGTGTGTTGGGTTATAAAAAGTCCCCATCTGAAGAGTTTAGAATTGGTGGCACATGAGACTCATGAAGGTTTCTCAGAATCTATTTCTTCATCTGACAGGGTAAAAAGTCTGATCAGAACCCTTGGAGATTATGATCATATATTAGCAACTGGACTTTCATTTCCCGTCCCAGCTCCAAATCTGATATGATTTTCCCAGTTCCCCAGGCTTGAACACTCCAATCTTAGATTCATAGAACCTCGGGAAGAGAAGAACCTCAAAAGTCACTTAATCTAACTGCTAGGGTCTGAATGTTTGTTTCCTGTCACCTGTCCAATTTATATGTTAAAATCCAATCACTGAGAGTAACTTCAGTAACGTGAAATAGGAAGCTCCTGACTATCCTTCCTACCACAGACAGACCTGGTAAATACCTATGCATGGACTATTTTCTCCAGGGAAAGACAAAATCCAGTTAAAAGACTTCTGCACATTTGATGATTGAGAAAATATTCACATCAAAACAGGTAGGAAAAGCAGAGATACACTAATGCATTAACCCCATCCTAAGCACAGCACCTTAAGATCAAAAAGGAAATCCCAACTCCTAGCTTCTTCCTGAGGCGTGAGGGGTTGTACCACACATAGAGTGTCCAACTTTTGTAGTCCCTGCTGGAGAGTTTACCTCTTAATAAAAATCACCTTGCTTAAGGAATGGCAGGGACAGGGTATTGGAGGATTTTCCTCAAGCACAAAAAACAAAGGGGAGTTTTGAACCACATGAGCACTCCCAGTAACTGTAGCCCCTAGGATCAGCCAAACTTTCAACATCCCGCTGGAAAATGGTTGCCTGCACATTTTCCTAAAAGTTCCCTGTGCTTCTGACCTCTAACAAGCCTGTATCTGAGAACCTACATAGCAATAAACAATAAACCAGCTTCTGAACAGCAAAATAAGCAATAAACAAAATGAAGAGGCAACCTGTAGAATGGAAGAAATAAATATTTGCAAACTATTCATTCAATAACAGAATAATATCCAGAATATGCAAGGGACTCAAATATCTCAACAGAGAAAGAAAAAGATTCCTTTACAATGTGGGCAAAGGATCTGAATAGATGTTCCTCCAAAGAAGATATACAAATGACTGACAGGCATAAAAAAAAGCTCAACATAACTAAACATCAGTGAAATACAAATTAAAACAACAATGAGGTGTCATCTCACCTGTGTTAGAATGACTATTAGCAAAGACAAAAAATAACAGATGCTGTGAAGGAGGTGGAGAAAAGAGAACTCATAGCCTATCAAGGAAGATGTAAATTAGTATAGCCATTTTGGACAAGAGTATAGAAGTTTTTATTATTATTTTTATTTTTTTAAATGGTGCATTTTATTATGTGTAAATTATACCTCAATACAGTAGGGGGGAAACTGTATACAGTATGAGGCTTAAGTTTTGTTGTTTTTTTTTTTGAGTTGTAGTCTCACTCTGTCACCCAGACTGGCCGCTCCCGGCCACTGCAGCCTCGACTTGCTAGGCTCCAGCGATCCTTCCATCTCAGCCTTCCAAGTAGCTGGAACTACAGGCGAGTGCTACCATACCCGGTTAATTTTTTATTTATTGTAGAGATGAGGTCTCTCCAAGTTGCCCAGGCGGGTCTCTTACCTGCAGGCCCAGGCAATCCATTCACCTCGACCTCCCAAAGCGCTGGGATTACAGGCTGAGCCATGGAGCCAGGCAGAAGTTTTTTTAAAAAAAATGTAAAAATAGAATTACCGTACAATCCAGCAATCCCATTATTGGGTATTTATCCGAAGGGGAAAAAATAGTATATCAAAGGGATACTTGCACTCCCATGCTTATTGTACCATACAATAACCAAGATATGGAATTAACCTAAGTGCCCATCAATGAATGGATAAAGAAAATGTGATATTATAAGGAAACCTCAAAAAGTTTGCAGGAAATACTAAAATTTAAAAATGAAAATAAAATTATAAACTTTATTTCTCAATATAAACACAAACTTAAGGCACTTTTGTTAGCAATGATACCACCCATTTAGTCCATTCCTAAAGAACTGAGAGTCCTGAGAATTTAATCACACCGATGTAGTCTTTTTTACATTATTAACTATAGAGCAAAAATAGATGCCGTTCACTGACCTCCTCCCAGAGAGCCTCAGAGAGAAACACCCTGCATGAATGGTCTATGCACACATGCTCTCCCTTCCTTCCCTCCCCAGCACCCAGCAGGGGTGATGCAACCAATTCAGGGAAGTTTCACTGCACTGGCAATCCTGTGGCTTGCCTTCAGGGAGGTCACCATTGTGGTTACAGCCTCACTCACATAGCAGGGAGGGATTTAAAAGACAGGGCTCCTGTGCAGAGTGCTGTGGGGGCAGTGGTCCCACCCATCCATGAACAGGGGAAGAAATAACAACCCCAAAACAAAACCTTAATAAATTTAAGTAGACTGAAATCATATAGAGTACTTTTTTCAACCATAATGGCATAAAACTAGAAATCAACAAAAGCAATCTTGGAAAGCTCACAAATATGTGAAAATTAAACAACATGCTCCTGAACAACTAATGAGTCAAAAATGAAGTTGACAGAGAAATTTTAAAAACATTTGAGACAAACAAAATGAAAACACACACACAAAAACTTGAGAAAAAGCAGCAGAGAGGAAAGTTTATAGTATTACACATATATATATATAAAAGAATAAGAATCCCAAATAAACAACATAATGTTGCACCTCAAGGAGCTAAAAAAGAACAACAAACTAAGCCAAAACTTAGCAGAAAGAAGAAAATAACGATGATTAGAGAAGAAATAAAATAGAGACTAGAAAAACATAGAAAAGATCAACAAAACTAAAAGTTGGTTTTCAAAAGGATCAAGAAAATCAACATACCTTTAGCAAGACTAACAAAAAAAAAAAACGAAGACTCAAACAAAATCAGAAATAGAAGAGGAAACACTGCAACTAATATTACATAAATACAAAGGAGCATAAAAGACTACTGTAAACAGTTATATACCAACAAATTGAGTAACCTAGAAGAAATAAGTACATTCCTAGAGACTTGCAACCTCCAGATACTGAATCAGGAAAAAATAGAAAGTCTGAATAGACCAATGATGAGCAAGATTAAGTCAGTAATAAAATGTCTCCCATTAAAGAAAATCCCAGGACCTGATGACTTCACTGTTGAATTCTACTAAACATTTAAGATGAACTCATTCTAATACTTCTCAATCCTTTCCAAAAAAAAAATGAAGAAGAAAAAATACTATCAAACTCATTTTACAAGGCCAGCATTACCCTGATACCAAAGTCAAACCATGACACAATGAGATAAGAAAAATACAAGCTAACATAATGATTAACAAAGATGCAAAATCCTCAAGAAAATACTAGCAAATTGAATTCAACCACACACTAAAAATATCATTCACTATGATCAAGTGGGATTTATCATAGCAATGTAAGAATGGTTCAGCATATACAACTCAAATAAATGTGAGCCATCCCACATTAACAGAATGAAAGATAATTCCACATGATCTCAATAGATTCAGATCATGTATTTGACAACATCCAACATATAACTATGATAAAAACTCTCATCAAAATAGGTATAAAATAATGTACCATAACACAGTAAAGGCCATGTATAACAAGCCCACAGATAATATTATACTCAGTGGTTAAAAATGGAAAACTTTTCCTCTCAGATCAGGAACAAGACAAGGATGCCCACTCTTGCCAAATCTATTCAACATAGTACTGAAAGTTTAAGGCAAAGAAATTATTTAAAGAAAAAGAAATAAAAGGCATCCACGTAGAAAAGGAAGAAGTAAAATTTTCTGTGGTTGCTAATGACATTATCTCATATATAGAAAAACATAAAGACTTAAAAAAAACTGTTAAACAAATTCAATAAAGTTGCAGGATACAAAATCAATATGCAAAATTCAGTAGTATTTCTGCACAGCAACATCAAAGTATCTGAAAAAGATATTAAGAAGGCAATTCAATTTACAATAACATCAAAAACAAGGTACTTTGTAGTAAAATTAACCAAGGAAGTTACAGATCTGAACACTGAAAACTCTAAAACATTAATGAAAATAATTGATGAAGACATAAATATATGTAAAGATTTTCTGTGTTTATGGATTGGGAGAATTCATGTTGTTTAAATGTCAATGTTACCCAATACTACTTACAGATTCAATGCAATCTCTATCAAAATTCCAGTAACTTCTCACAGAAATTAAAACAAAGCTATATTCTCCAGTTCATATGGAACCACTATAGACCTGAATAGACAAAGCAATTTTGAGCAGAAAGAACAAAGCTGGAGGCATCATACTTTCTGATTTTAAAATAGATTATAAAGTTATTGTAACCCACATAGCATGGTACTGGCAAAAACCTCCCACCTTTCAGCTGGATGCAATAACTCCTTTTTAGGCCCCGAGTATGCTTCAATTCATTCTATTTCCTTGCTAAAGAACAAGAGTGGCCATGAATGATGTGCCTACTGCATGCCAGATTCTTGGATAGGCATTTTGCACACATTACAAAATTTGCTCCTCAAAAGAGCTTCAATTCACCAGGTGTGGTGGCTCATGCCTGTAATCACTTTGAGAGGCAGAGGCTAGAGGATTGCCTGAATTCAGGAGTTTGAGATCAGCCTGGGCAACATGGTGAGACCTCGTCTCTACAATAAATTGAAAAAAAATTGTCAGGCATGGTGGTGTGCACCTGTAGTTCTAGTTACTTGGAAAACTGAGGTGGAAGGATTGCCTGAGCCCAGCAGGTCCAGGCTGCACATGAGCATGCCACTGCACTCCAGTCTGGGCAACAGAGTGAGACTCTGACTTAAAAAAGAAAAGACCTTCAATTCAGCAAATGTAGAAAATGAGGCTTAGAAATATGAAGGGATTTGTGCAAAGCTACATAGTCAGTTACTTAAGCGGTGTTTATATTCAAGTTTTTTCATGATGTCACACTGCCAGCAGTAGTTGTTAAGTTTTTAGAACCCTTCCAGTGACACAGAAATCATGCCCCTCCAGAGGAATCTAATTCTGTCCATGGACACCTCTAACAGTGAAGAACTGAAATTGGTTTCCTACATCTTCTGCTCTTGGGGCTTCATAGAATAAATGATCAGACCTAAAGACCATAAGACAAAGATCATGTCCTTCAAATGTTTACCCTAAATCCTGGACTCAAGTTTTTTCTACTGTCTGTTCCTTTCTGAACGTGCTCCAGTGTCCTTTGGTTTTTGTATCTTGATTCCACTCCTATTCCTTCCCTTGACTTTTCCATGTAGTAAATTCTTAAAAATATATGTTGCTATGGCATTCTTTTTTTTTTTTTAATACAAATTGACCTCTCTCATGCCAGAAGTAAGTCTTGGTCACCTTTGACACAGTTTCCAGTTCTACACCACACCCAAGTGGCTATTGCCAGTGTCCAGAAATAAGAATTTAGAGGCTTCTCCCCCACCTAGCAGACTAGGCTTCCTGCTAGCCTGCTGCTTCCTTTAAACAACTAACTCAGGCATTTGCTTGCGAACTTAAAGTGATTCACTTCCTACTCTCAAATATATATATATATTACTCTTCAAGGGGAACCTAGACAAATGTTAGGTCTGAGTTCCCAGCTATGATGAAATGCGAAGTCATACACATGTCATTCTATTTCCTCCCTTTTTGGTTTAAGACACAACAACTGACTCGCATTAATGTTAAAATAAAGATCATAAGGCTGCCAAACAGACTCTTTGTGGCAATAAAATACTAAATTATAAACAGGACCTAAAACCATACCAGGCAAAGTTTAAGTCACACACGCTTATACTTCAATAATAAACTATGTTCTAACTGCAACTTTTTTTATGCAGTTAAAAAAGCACAGGCTTCAAGATAGGCAATATTAAAACAATTTGTAGCTTGCTGGCAGACACTGACCAACTGACCTCCCTGTTCCACCAACCATAGCTAAAGCTTTGATGGGACTAGAGACTGATTTCAGTAACTTTCTTTTGATAAGAGACAACCAACGATGTACTGACAAGTTCTGGCCAATTTACAGATGCTGCATACTTGCTTAATTTTGTGTCCTAAAAAAAGTTTGACATATAAAGCTTAATTGTAATAGATTTAAATGTCAAGTCTCCATCCGAAAGTGAACATGGATCATATGTTACATGACGTTTGTTCAATACTCATGCAGCAAGGCCATCTTCATAAATATTCACACTCCTCCCATAATCTGTTGAATAGGTATTTTTAGCCAACCAGTACAGCATAAAGCTCCTATTCCAATCCCGCTTTCTTTGAAGTATTTGTCTCTGATTTTTGATGGATGCTGTGCCTTTCAGCCTGCAAAATGACCACCTTGCAAGCTGTGCCTTTAAAATAAATCAACTCTCATTTCTAAATTGACAATTTGTTAAAGGTAGCAACTGTTAGTTCAATATGCTTCTTTCTCTGTGTCTGCCTTACTTTTTATTCCTGCTATATGTGACCCAGGGGTGGAGGAATACCCTCCAAACTCATTATACCTTCCTTGCCCAGGATTTATAGGTCAAAAAAATTTGAACTTGTTTCCTATTGGGGTGGTGAGTTGAATTTATGCTTTTCATCTGAAAAACTTGGGGTTGCCCTGGGCCAGGTTTTTCTTAGGATGTCAGGGAGAACACAAAGTGGGGCTTTTGCACCAGAATGATGGTCAGGCAGGCATAAAATGGACATGGGTCAGATGAGAGCCATAAAGGCATCTGTGAGTATAGACAAATTTCCCTTGTGAGAGACTCCCTGATGGTGGGTCAGAAAACTAGACATTAAGCTTTGGATAACAGGAGTATCCCATGTAAGGCATACTGTAAACACCCACATTTTGCTCCCTTTACTTCTCTCTAAGGTAGAGTTGATAGTTGCTCTAGTACTGGAACCCCAATTTTGCTGGGAGTTCTCAAAATGCCTCACTTGAAACATTCAATCACTTGCTAAGACCTGTTGATTGTATCTCATAACCACACTCCCAGATTGATATTATTAATATCATACTTGCTTGGCAGATGGGCAAACTGAGGATTAGAACAATAGAATAACTTTCCCAAAGTTACACAGTTATAAAGTGACTGAGAAAAAACTTGAACATAAGACGTATTAGTCCAGTTACTATTACACTAATGATCTCTTAAATGATGACGATCATTATAAAGATGACACAAACACTAACTGTACAGAGTTTGATTCTTTTCTGAACACATTTACCTATATGATGTTATCATCTTCACTCACTTACAGAAGGTGGATGGCCTCATAAATCTATTTTATAGATGAAAGAAATTGAGTTCTAAAAAGGTAACTGCTTTACTCAAAGTTAGAGAGCAAGTTAGTGGCAAAAAGGGGACTTGATTAAACATTCATTCTCTGACACACTAATTCTCATCATCTTTCATTTAAGCAATAGCCAAGATTTTTACTAGAATAGATCTAACATTAAGTGTTATTGCCATAATAAAATAAAATAAAGGTAACTGGTAAACAAATAGGAGGGATAAAAATATTTCAATAATTAATGGTCAAAAGTGTTCTAGATTTGATGGAAGTTATACACCACACCCAATGATCCAATAACTTCAAACTCCAAGCACAGGCATCATGAAGAAAATGACACCAAGTTATATCAAAATCAAAGTGCTCAAAACTAGTGATAAAAGGTAAATCTTAAAGCAGTCAGAGAAAAAAAGACACATTACATACAGAGGATCGAAGAATGATGGAAGCAAGATGACAGTGGTGCATCATTTCTAAGGTACTGACAAAATTCCTGCCAACATAGAATTATTTACCCAGTGAAAATAACTTTGAAAAACAAAGGTTAAATGAGAACTTTTTCAGACATAGAAAAGCTAAAATGTTACATCACCAGCAAAACTGCACTACAAGAAACGTGAAAGGAAGTCTTTCAAACAGAGGGGAAATTATACCAGAAGGAAAAGTATACCTAGACAAAGATATAAAGAGAACCAAAAGTGGTTGCTGCATTTAAAAATATGACTTTTTAACCATTATTTGAATTACTTAAAAAGGTAATCAACAGTTTAACCAAAAAAGTACATCAATGTAATAGAACAGAGACAAGAAAGGGAGAAATACAGTGTTGTAAGTTTCTTATACTATCTGTGCAGTAGTATGAGCTCAATTGAAGGTAGATTGTGATAACTTAAAATGTATACTCTAAACCTGAAAGAGACCACAAAATAACAAAAGAGAGTTACGGCTAATAAGTCAAAAAAGAGGTAAAATGGAATCATAAAAATGCAATGTGGCATCATGTACTAAATTCTAGAATGAAAGTAAGATATAATTTGATTTCACACTGACAAAATCCAATGAACTAATCTATAGATCCCATGCAATCCTATTAAAATCCCAGCATGTTTTTTCCTTGGTAGAAATTGGTAAGTGAAATCCAAATTTCATATAGAAATGCAAAAGGTCTGGAATAACCAAAATTAACTCTGAAGAAAAAATAACAAAGTTGACCATCTTACATGACCAAATTTCCAGAATTATTATAAAGTATGGTAATCAAAAGAGCAAAGTATTGGCATAAACACATATGAACAGATCAATGAAACAAACAAAGTATTCAGAAATAAAGTCACAAATATATGGACAACTGATGTTCAACAAAGGTGCAAAGGCAGTGCTGTGGAGAAAGAATAGTCTTTCAACAAATGATCTTGAAACAACTGCACATCCTTATGCAAAAACAATTCAACTCATATCATGCATCATGTACAAAAATTAAGTATTAAGTGAACATGGATCACAGACCTAAATGTGGCACCTAAAAATAAAATTTCTGGAAGAAAAATATAGAAGAAAATCTTTGTGACTATGACTTCAAAAAAAATTTCTTTTATATGGCACAAGACATTCAAGATCCATAAGAGAAAATACTGGTGAATTGGATTTCTTCATTCACATTAAAAACTTCCTCAATTCAAAAGACACCGTTAACAGAATAAAAAGACAAGTCCTAGACTGGGAGAAGATCTTTGCAAAGCAAGTGTCTAACCAAGATTTATTTCCAGAGTATTAAAAATTCACAATGAGTAAACAAACAACCCAATTAAAAAATTGGCAAAAGATATGAATAAACACTTGATGGAAGAGGTTATATGAGTGATAAATTAACCCATGAAGAGATATTCAACAAGATTAGTCACTAGGAAAATGCAAGTAAACTACAATTAGGTACCCCTTCACAGCATGAGGATGGTATAATGTCTTAAATTTTTTTTTTAAGATTCAGGGGGTACATATGAATATTTGTTACATCAGTATATTGTGTGATGGTGAGATCTGGCCTTCTGTTGAGTCCATCACCAGGGTGGAGGACATGGTACTCAGTGGTTAGTTTTTCATCCCTTATTCCCCTCCCACCTTCCACCTTTTAGGAATGCCCCAGTGTCTGTTGTTCTCATCCTTGTGCCTGTGTGTATTCAGTGTTTAGCTCTCACTTATAAGAGAATTTGTAATCGGTTTTCTGTTTCTGTTATAATCCATATAGGATGATGGTCTCTGACTGCACCCATGCTGCTGCAAAGAGCATGATTTTTTTAATGGCTATGTAGTATTCCATGGTGTATATGTACCACACCACTAATCATCAGAGAAATGCAAATCAAAACCATGAGATGCCACCTCACACTAGTAAGAATGGCTTTTATTAAAAAGTTAAACAAACAAAAGACAGATGTTGGCAAGGTTGAGGAGGAAAGGAATTGTTGGTGGGGAGATAAGGTAGTTCAACCCCTGTGGAAAGCAGTTTGTAGATTTCTTAAAGATCTAAAAGTAGGCCGGGCTCGATGGCTCAGCCTGTAATCCCATGCTTTGGGAGTCCGAGGTGAGTGGATTGCCTGAGCCCGCGGGTTCGAGACCTGCCTGGGCAACTTGGCGAGACCTCATTTCTACAATAAAAATCAAAAAATTACCCGGGCGTGGTAGCGCGCGTCTGTAGTTCCAGCTACTTGGAAAGCTGAGGCGGAAGGATCGCCGGAGCCCAGCAGGTTGAGGCTGCAGTGTCCAGGAGCGGCCACTGCACTCCAGTCTGGGTGACAGAGTGAGACTCCAACTCAAAAAAAAAAAAAGATCTAAAAGTAGATTTACCGTTTGACCCATCAATCCCGCTACTGGGTATATACCCAAAGGAGCATCAATTACTCTACCAAGGAGACACCTGCACTCATATGTGTATTGTAGCAATATTCACAATATAATGTCTTCTTGAGACAGGTGACAAGAAGTATTGTTAAGGATATAGAGAAACTCGAACCCTTTCACACACTGTTTCTGGGGATGGAAGCTAGTCAAACACTTTGGAAAACATCAAAGTATTTAAAAAAGTTATACATGTACTTTTCATATGAAAGATACATTTTACTCCTGGGAAACTAAGCGGGAGAAATGAAGACATATTTACACACAAAGACTTGAGTGCAACTGTCCAGAGAAACATTATTCATAAAAGCTAAAAAGGTGCAAACATCTGAAATGTTTCTCCACTGATGAGTAACCAAAACATAGGATATCCATGCAATAGTATATTATTTGTCACTAAAAAAGAATTAAATAGTGACACATGCTACAGTGTGGATGAATCTCCAAAACAATATGTTAAGTGGCAGAAGGCAGACTCAAAAGACTACATTTGTATAACTTCATTTATGTGTGATGTCTAGAAAAGGCAAATCTATAGGGGCAGAAAGTATATTACTAGTTGCCTGGGGCTACGTGTGGGAACAGAAATTGAATGAAACTTGGCATAGAAACTCCTTTTGGGATGGTAGAAATGTTTTAATATCGTGACGATAGAAATCATCAGATTGTACAGCTCTGCAAACTTATTAAAATTATTAAATTGTATACTTGAAAGGGATGCTGTCTATAGTATGTAAATTGCAACTCAATGGTTTCTTACTGCACCCAGAATTAAATCTAAACCCACAACTCCAGCTGAACTCAAATTCTAAGCCTGCCTGCGTTCTCCCAGAAAAAATAAATAAATGACTTGTCGAAAGGCTTGTGTAGAAGGAATGGGCTTCTAGGGAGTTGGTTGATTAAGGTAGCCAGGAGAAATGAAAAGGAGCTTAATGACACAAAAACATAGTTACCCTTGAAGTTGGTTGCCTTCACTATGTCATTCAGGCTTAGTGTCTAATGCCCAATCTTCCATTTTCTGTCCAGCTACTGAGAAGGTGAGTTAAGATTAAATATAAATAAAAGGCTCTTCATTTCTCAAATTTACACATAAAACACCATGCCAGTCACTGCTTAGATGCACAAACATACTAACTTCCCTCTCTTTACAACTTCTATCAATCAAGCTGACTAAAAGATTTTACTAAGCAAGTACCATTTATCTAGCCGTGTGTTGATTCCTGTGGATGAATGATGATAAGAATCCTCCCTTCAAATAAAGTAATTGTTGAGTTCCAATATAGAAAATAGAACAAATCATAACTCTTATTGCTGAAGTGAAAGTGGGACCCCAAGAGTCCTTAATCTCTCTTCAAATCCAGCCTCACCTGACTACCAGAATGACTCTCGATGAACCTCGCAGGAACTCCTAGGACTTCTGAGAACATTGTTTCAAAGTCACCAATCCAATCTATCCTCATTATTTCAGAATAAAGAAATAAAGGTTCAAAATGGAAACAGGTACAAAACCATGGTCTTCCAGGCCCTCTAAATAAACTGTAATAAATCATTAAATGTACAGACTTATACATGAAGCAATTTCAAATCAGGATAATTATATACATGAGAACCTTCTAGACACTGGCACTATACCACATTTCTCTCTTTAGCCTCCAAATCACCTATCACTCTACTTTGGCCATAAGCAGAGTTCAACAACTACATCTGGAATGAAGAAAAGTTAATTCAAGTAGGTGGAAATCCAGAGAACTAACTATAAAATCATTAACCTCAGAGAAGGAAAGATATTAGAAAGAGTGGCAAGGATTTCATTCATTCGGCTAACATTTATTAGGAGTCTGTAAGTGTCAGGGACTGAAAAAAAACTGGGTGTTAAGAAAGGCTTTATTTAATAATAGCTTTGTCTAATAATAATAGTAATAATGATAATGATAGCAGCTATTGTATTCGTGGTGCCTCCTATGCTCCAGCAATTGTATCAGGTACTTTATATGCTATTGAATTTATTCCCCCTCAGAACCATACTAGCAAGTATGGTTAGCTTCATTCTTACAGATGAAGAATTTGAGATTGAGACACCTAAAGTGACTTTCCCAAGATCTCAAATCTAGGCAGTGGAAAATTCAACGTTTGGAACATAATCACCTCTCCATCACACCAAGGAACTTTAATCATATGTCAGATTAAAAGCCATGGAAAAAAAGACAGTAGGGTGCTTTCTTGTCCCGGCTCGAGCATCACTATTTCAGGGTGAAATAGTGCACATCGTGGAACCTCTTTGAACCTTGGAAATTCCACCTGAGAAGTAGAACTCAGCATATAGCCCCGCACGGAATTGTTGAATGGCTCCAGGAGATGAAATCTGTGGAATGTTTG
>CAUYQG010044165.1:0-18695 GCA_963574415.1 Tarsius wallacei | reverse complement strand
ACATATGTGGTCATCATACTGGCAAAGTATGAGAATACTTATTGATGTTCTGTGCCCCCCCCCCCGGCGCCGGGGGCCCCGGCGGGCCCTGCCGGGGGGGGGGGGGGTGGGGGGCTGGGGCGGGGGGGGGGGGGGGGGGGGGCCCCCCCCCCCCCAGGATTGGCAGTTGAGTGAAACTGCCAGGGGAGGGAACGACACCCCTCATAACAAGGGTACCTGCATAATGAACATTTGTATACCCAACCCTGAATTGTACCCCACTTCTTAAAAAAAAGATATGTGCAAGTTTTGACCTCTGTGTCTGTGAATATGAATAGGTGAATATCTTACTTGAAGGTTTGGTGTTTGCAGATGTAACTAAGTTAAAAAGCTTACATGAGATTATTCTGTATGCGTGAACCTTACATTCAATGATAGGTATCTGTAAAAGAGAGAGGAAAAGAAGATTTGAGACACAAAGGAGAACACACAGAGGGGAAGGCCATGTGAAGACACAGGCAGAGATTGGAGTGTCTTCAAATCCAAAAACACTAAGGACTCTGATCAGCCACCAGAATCTAGGAGAGAAGCAAAGGTATACCTTCAGAGCCTCCAGAAGGAATGAAACTTATCAGAACCTCGATTTCTGATTTCTGGGTCTAGAATTGTGAGAAAATACATTTCTGGTGTTCTAAGTTTAAAAAAAAAGAAAGGAAAAGAAATGGTTTAATGATCTGTCATATACTCATTACCTAGACTTAATCATTCTTAACATTTTGCCTGATTTGCTTCATCTAAATTTTTGTCTTAGTATTTATAATAAATCACAGACAATGATATTTCACCCCATAATACTTTCATATGTATTTCTAAAAGAGAGGACATTTTCTTATCTAACTACTATCATAGTTTGTTCAGGCTGCTGCAACAAAAGACCATATACTGGGTAGCTTATAAACAATAAAAACTTATTTCTCATAGTGCTGAATGCTGGGGAGTCCAAGATCAGGATGTCAGTTCTGCTCCCATCCTCCAAGTAGCTGGGACTACAAGTGCATGCCACCATACCTGGCTAATGGTCAGATTCTGGTAGGGACCAGAATCTTCCAGATTTCAGGCTGACAATTTCTCATTGTGTCCTCAATAGTGGAAGGGTGAATGAGCTCCCTGGGGTTTCTTTTATGAGGGCATTAATCCCATTCATTAGGGCAGTGACTTCATAACCTAATCACTTTTCCTATTTTCTAATACCATCACCTTGGTGATCCTGTTTCAACATATTAATTCTGGGGGTGGTGGGGGCAATGGGGGGATGCAGACATTCATACCATAGCACCCACTATGCCATTATCAAAATAACAAAATAAACAACCATCCCTTTATATCACTTACTGCCCAATTCATGTTCAGTTTTCCCCAGTTGTCACCAAAATGTCTTGCATTTTTGTCAAGAGCCGTACGAGGACTACACATGGCATCCTGTTCAGTACTACAGCACCAAACTCAGAAATGCGTCCAGACAAGGCTGTGTTAGTCCAGGGAGATGGAGGGGACACAAAAGACTGTGCTTATGCCTGAGGTTACTGAGTCCTGTAACAACATGACGCATCATACCCTTTGGGAATGATGCAGTGGTCCTGGCCCTACTGCAGATGTCTGGGGCTGGAGAAAGAGGCTTCCGGAAGGGTTGATGGAATTCTCACCCAATCAGATGTTATCATCTGTTACTGTGTAGCTCAGGGAGTCTATTTGTGTGTGTGTGTGTGTGTGTGTGTGTGTGTTCGTGTGTGTTTGAGTCAGGGTCATCCTCTATCACCTAGGCTGGAGTGCAGTGGCATGATCACAGCTCACTCCATTCTCAACCTCTTGGGCTCAGGCAAGCCTTCAGCCTCCCAAATTGCTGGGATTACAGGCTTGAGCCATCACACCCAGCCCTTGGGAGTCACTTCAATGGACAAGTTTACATCTCTGTGTGGCCCAGTTAATATTCCTAATCTCTTTGCAGTGAATTCTGACTATGCCAGCTTTCTTCCCGTTCATAATGTCAGTGAATCTTGTTGATGGACTCATCAGTATTTGTATCGGAACTTTCTGCCAATTTGAGCCCTTACTGTTATTTGTCAATTCTATTGACAGTCGCTTGTCTTTCCTAGAAGATTTTCCCAAATTTTAAACATTTGTCTTGTAGTAAAGGAAAATTGTGTAACTCATCTTTAAGCTGGAAGCTCTTTGAAGAACTTAGCCACAAGAAGATCCATAAGTGAGCTCCTGTGCAGTCAAAGGATCTTCACCCTTGTCCTTATAAATGTCCTTATGAAGGAAGCTATGCTGTTGGAGCATCTCTGGCTTTCTCCTCCTTGTGGCAACACCTGGCCATGAGTCAATGGTAAATGTACTTTTTAATGGGAAGCTCAATATTCTCTCCCTCAAATCCCTTCTATTGCCCTACCAAATTAACTTTTGCTTTTTTATTTTTCATCAAACACTGGCTTTTTTCTTAGTTTTTTTTCCCCCTTTTTTTCTTAACCGCTAGATGATGTGGGACTTCAAACACTGCTTTTGTTTCATAAGTCATTACTGTTGAGACTGTATCTTATCTAGTTTTTCTCTCCTTTCATGGCTCATTAAAAAATAATTCTTTCAATTTATGACTGACACAAAGTCTAGCAAGAACTATAAGCTGGGATGTGTTAGAAATATCTGGGCTTTTATCAAACTGCATTGCAAATTTCCCACTAATATAATTTGTTTTAATATTTTCAAAATCTTTGACAGTATTTTCTGTGTGTCTTTCATTTATTTGCCCACAAAAGACCACATTTTTAGTTTGCTTTCATACTGTTTCCAGGTATTCTTTCCATTGCTTTTATTCCAGCTGCATGAGACAATTTTTTACACAGCAGTGCATAGCTTCTCATCTTTTACTCTTTTTTGTTTGTTTGTTTTTGAGACAGTCTTGCTCTATTGCCCAGGTTGGAGTGCAGTAGTGTGATCATTGCTCACTGCAGCCTTGAACTCTTAGGCTCAAGCGATCCTTCTGCCTCAGTCTTTCAAGTAACTGGGACTACAGGTACACACTAATTCCTGACTAGTTTTTTTCTTTAATTTTTTTAAAGATGAATTTTTGCTATGTTGTTCAGGCTCACTATTTGCCCAGACTGAACTCCTGGAGATCAAGCGATCCTCCTGCCTTGGCATCCCAAAGTGCTGGGATTATAGGCATGAGCCACCATCCTGATCATCTTTTACTCTTCAATAAGAAATCTCAAAAGAGACTTTGTAAGTATGTACCATTAAGTTTAGTAAAATTGTATAAAGGTCTGAATAAAGTTTAACATTGATTTAAAAGAAAATAATGAAAAATCGTGGAGTGTTTTCATTCTCTGGCTGTTTCTTTTAAACAAATGTCCTATTAATCATGACAACTTTATATTGAATAGAACTGTATTGAATTGCCAATTTTGTAACAAAATATAGCTGAATAATGTCAACTTCATATGATTCAATTTAATGCCATTTTATTTCTTGAAACAGATACTCCTAAGGCAAAGTTTAAAACTAATGAGCATGGCTATAAATCCATAATCCAGAAAGACTGATTAATAGTTTTGAATTTTTTTTACCAATGCCTGGTCAGGACCAATTGGTCTGTCATCATTTTTAACTGTATGATTTATTGATTCTAGGAAAGGAGAACATGGGTTCCCCTTTTCCTTGGAGTCTGCCTGACATGCCTCATTACTGTCCTCAGTCTGAGGCTGGCCTTGAGGACTGTAGAACTTAGATTAATAATCAAGCATTGTAATAGAGAGAATAAAGAGGCAAAGACGTGAAGTAGGGGAAGATTTGTGATCTTTTTCTTCTTGTTCTCAGAGAGCTGGAAGGACTTTGTAAAAAAAAAATCAAAATTATTAGGGAAACTTTCTGAACTTTGGATTGATGTCCATTCTCCCTAGTTTTAAACCTTACCTTAGGTGACTATGTTTTAAGAAACTAAATCATATAGGTCCCCAGGGGAGGCCTTTAGTGGAGTGTGAGTTTGTCTCTCGAAGTGGTTTCGAGTGAGATATCTAAGCAGTGCCTGAAACACAGGAAGAAAAATAAGATTCTGATGGAATGCACTGGCCCTCGCTGGGGTGGTATTCTGGCTCCAGGGAACAGTCCAGATACAGACAGACAGACTGTAGATAGACCAGGCCTTATTTCTGTGATTTTTTTTTCTAGGTCAAGTCCCACAGAGATATTGGAGGCAGTGTGTCAATAAAAAATATTTAGGGTAGGATGGGCTTGGTGGCTCAGCCTGTAATTCCAGCACTTTGAGAGGCCGAGGCGAGTGGATTGTCTGGGAGCCCGCAGGTTTGAGACCCCCCCGGGCAACTTAGTAAGACCTCATTTCTACAATAAATCAAAAATTAGCCAGTCATGGTAGCGTCCGCCTGTAGTTCCAGCTACTTGGAAAGCTGAGGTGGAAGGATCGCCAGAGCCCAGAAGGTCGGTGCTGGGGTGGCCGTGAGTGTGCATGCCACTGCACTCCAGCCTGGGAGATAGCGTGAGACTCCAACTAAAAAAAAAATATATATATATATATATATATATATATATATATATATATATATATTTAGGGATTTAGGGTAAATAACTTTAACAACAAATACCCAGAATCTCTCTTGGATAGGCAAAGAGGCAGAGGAAGGAGAGGAGGAAGGAGGGGAAGACATAGGCCTTGCCACTGTGACAGATACCACTATCTGCAGAGACCATCTGTACAGCAGGCACTGCCAGGCTGAGAGTGCTCCAAGAGTCCTTCTTACTGAGTTCCCCTTGACTTTCATCAACCAGACTGAGGGTTATGAGACACAGAGCAACGTCTGCTCCTTCAGCCAAGCTCTGGGTGATTTGAAATTCTTCCCTGCTTGCCCTTCTGACCCAGGAGTGTGACAAAGAAGTCCAGATGGAGATGGCAGGATGTGGTGCACACAGAACTCAGGTCAACCTGTGAGCTCCCTCCTCTGGGCTAGAGTAAAATAAGACCACAGCATATGTCCTTGCCTTAAGGTTAGAATAGGTAGCCCATAAAGATGGGTACTGACTAGGGGCTTGTTTGTATCCCTAGGGCTACCATAACGAAGTGCAGCCTGGCTGGCTTCAAACAGAAACGTACTGCCTTGCAGTTCAGGAGGCTGGAAGTCTGAAACCAAAGTGTCAACAGGGGCATGCTGCCTCTGAAACCTGTAAGGAGAATCCTTCCTTGCCTATTCCAGCTTCCAGAGTTTGCTGGCAATCCTGGGTATTCCTTTTGATTCAGAGTCTCACTCTGTCAACCAGGCTGGAGTGCAGTGGCATGATCACAGCTCACCACAGCCTCAACCTCCTGAGCTCAGGCGATCCTTTCATCTCAGCCTCCCTAGTAGCTGGGATGACAGGCATGCACCATCATGCCCAGCTAATTTTTTAATTTTTTGTAGAGAGGAGGTCTTGCTATGTTGCCCAGACTGATCTTGAACTCCTGGACTCAAACGATTCTCCTGCCTCAGCTTCCCAAAGTGCTTTGATTACAGGCATGAGCCACCACGCCCAGACCTCTTTTCTTCTTATAAAGACACCAGTCATGTTGGATTAGGGCTCACCCTGCTCCAGTATGGCCTCATAATAATTGTATCTGCAATGAGACTGTTTTCAAATAAGGTCATGGTTTAAGGTTCCATGGGTGAGGATTTCAATAAATCTTTTTAGGGGACACAATTCAACTATGCTCCATGATCATCAATGGCGACCAGGTTGACTGGTGATGTCATTCTGACTCATGGCTTTGCCATCAGATTGTACTTCATTGAGACCCAGGCTGGGTCCTAGTGGCTGTTAAGTCAAAATGTGTAATTGCATCTTCTAACCACAGAGAGTATTTCTTCCTACTTATAGAAACAACTGATGCTCATAACAAGAGCCCAGTGACATTGCACAGTCTACAAGTATCTTCTGAATCATCAAAGAACAATTAAATTATCTTCTGAAAAGTGTTCCTGTCAAGTGCATTTGGATGATTTCTTTGAAATTCACAGTGTTAGATTAAGTCCCTTGAAAGCAGAGACTAAGGCAGGATTTGCATACATGTGGTTTTTTGTTTGTTTGGTTTTTGTTTTGTTTTGTTTTGTTTTGAGTCAGGGTCTCACTCTGTCACTCAGATACATTTACATCTCACAGCAGCCTCAACCTCCTGGGTTCAGGCAATCCTTCCTCCTCAGCCTCCTGAGTACTTGGGACTACAGGTACCTAACACCATGCCTGGCTATTTTCTTTACTTTTCTTTTCTTTTTTTAATTTTTTGTGGAAACAAGGTCTTGCTATGTTGCCCAGACTGGCCTCAAACTCCTGGGCTCAAGCAATCTTCCCATCTTGACCTTCCAAAGTGCTGAAATTACAGGCATGAGCCACCACACACCACATGTGATTTATTGAGGTAACTCAGGAGGAAGGGTATGGAGGAATTAGGAAGGGTGGGGAAGGAGCTGAGCAGGCATGTGGTCCCAGCTGGCATCAAGCCTTAGCCTGATCCTCAGGGAGCTCTGAAGTGTGAGCTGGTCCTGCCTTCAGGTAAAGGGGCTGGCCCATTGTACCCCCATATCAGGTAGCCCATGGCTGGGAGCTGCAGGGGAAGAGGCCAGAATTTCCTAGCAATGAAGATCTTGGATGAGGAAAAATCTGCAGAGAAGAGGCAACTGTGAGCAGGCAACAGCCAACACACAGCACAGAGAGATGGCCACAATGGCTAATGGAGGAGATCCAGGTGGGGCACCCACAGCCTCCTCCGTAGTTGGTAAGATCTGCATGAAAGAGAAAGGGCGTGTGCCTGGATACAATCACCTGCACTGACTAGCTCTCCAAAGACCTAGATGCTCAGTTAGCCTGGAACTTCATCTCCCAATTCTGCTAGAAAACCTGTTTCGTTATTCCCAACATCCCGAGGCCAACAGGGAGGACTTCCCCTGGTGCTCTTCATCTGTGGAGGTGTTGCAAACACATAAACATTGCATTGGTATGTTTCCCACCCCCATCCCAGCGTGGCTCATGCAGCTGGGAAGCAGGCTTTGTTTTGCTAAGAATTATAAATTTGAGAGGTCCTGCATTCGGGGTGCTTTGATTAACAGTGGGAGAGATGCTATTAAACTAGGGGTGCTCATTGTCTTCTGTTTATTAAACATACTCACTCTATAATGGTGTCCAGGGATATTAAAATGCCATTGATGGGCGAATGCTTTATAACAACACTGTCTTCCCAGAGGCTTATTGATGGTTGGATTATGATGGAGAAGTACTTAAATAGCTATTGATTTCTGCTATATGGTGTGGGAGGAAGATATATTGCTATGATTTTACCACCCTTGCCTAAACAATTGGCAGCGAGTTGCTTTGGGGTAAGGAACTGTTGAGACCTTGTTAGACCATTAGCATTAGGTGGCCATGTCTCTTTGGCAGCTACATTGTTACAACAGGTACATAGACACATTTTTACAATGTTACGTAGCTGAGATGCTGTAATTACATGACTGGGGCCCCCTCTGAGCAACAAGTAATTTCCCCAGCAGGGCAATGCAGTAGCTACATTGTTACAACAGGTACATAGACACACAGTTACAAGGTTACATGGCTATGGGGCTGTGTAACATGTTACATGAGGAGCCATCTCTGAGCTAAAAGTAATTTCCAGATTGTCTAGCAGCACAGTGAAGATCAAAGTCCACCACAACCACGATGAGCAAGTAATGGGGTCCAACAGAACTTACAGGGCACACTGCAGTTTCTTCACAGGGATGGAAGCTCAGGGTGGAGAGCCTCAGTCTCAGGTCTACTAATCTTTTCACAGCACCCCTCTTTGATCACCATCCCCAGCTTAGTTGATATATGTTAATAGGAACAACAGCCCCATATCTGAGGATGAAGAAAAGGCATCTGGGAGAAATAGTTTTAACTATCTGTGTCAACAATTATTGGAACAGGAAGAAACGCAATATTATTTTTCTTGCTATATCTATTTATACAAAAAATTTATGATCAACATAAAACACTGTGAAAACACAGGTATAGTATCTTCCCCCAAATTTCAAATCACCTGTCCTCCCAATGTGCCTGTTATGAATATGCTTGTATCTACCCTCACCTTATTCATGTATATGGGATTTTATATGTAATATACATGCATGTGTAATGTAAGCATGTGTCAGGTGTATTTGTAATTTACACCTGCCTATATAACTTATCAAAATGAGGACCCCATGTACATTCTGCTTTGCAGTCTGCAGTCTATCATGAGCATTTACCCCTGTGAGTCAATATTTAGAAATCAGCTAGAGGGCTGTGAAGTTACCCATCAAATCATCACACCTTGATCACCTTTCTGGGTCCCAGGTGTCTTAATATGCTTTCTGTTGCTTATAACAGAATACCTGAAACTGGGTAATTAATAAAGAAAAGGGATTGATTTCTTATAGTCGTGGAGACTGAGAAGTCCAAGGTCGAGGGAGAGCATATGGTGGGGACTCTGCAGAGTCCCAAGGCGGTGCAGGATATCACATGGCGAGGGGCTGAGTGTGCTAATTAATTGTGCTAGCTTAGGCCTCCCTTCCTCTTATAAAGCCACCAGTACTACTCCCATGTTAACCCATTAATCCATTAGGGTTAATGGGTTAATGTGTGAATAGATTAATCCATTCATGAAGGTCCTCATGACTCAACACTCCTGAAAGACCCCACTTCTCAACACTGCCACATTAGGGGGTAAATTTCAACATGCAGCTGGGCTTGGTGGCTCAGCCTGTAATCCCGCACCTTTGGGAGGCTGAGGTGAGTGGATTGCCTGAGCCCACAGGTTTGAGACCCACCTGGGCAACTTGGCGAGACCTCATCTCTTCAATAAATCAAAAAATTAGCCGGGCGTGGTAGCACTCACCTGTAGTTCCAGCTACTTGGAAGGCTGAGGCGGAAGGATTGCCAGAGCCCAGCAGGTTGAGGCTGCGATGGCCAGGAGTGTGCCACTGCCCTCCAGCCTGGACGACAGAGTGAGACTCCAACTCAAAAAAAAAATTTCAATATGCATTTTGGAGAGGACAACCACAGCACCAGGTAGACAGATCTGTGACTAGCTGAGCTGTGTTTTGTTTTGTCTCCTTATCTTTGAGGCAAAACATTGGTCTGTGATGGCCAAACAGAGATGAGAACTGAGAAAGGCAAAAACCTCCCTGGCTTGTGTTTTCCCTACCCTCCATGTCCTCTTCTCCCTCCCGGCCACATAGGAGTCTGCAGTCCTTGAGCTAATTAGAAATGCTTGAGGAGTGCAGAGTGATGGTGGCACATGACATCTCTCTCAAGGCTCCATAGAATGTTGACATTGCATGGGCTTGTGAATTATGTTATCTATTTCAAATCACTTGCCTCCAGGCAGGCACTCCAGCACTTTCACGATGTATTCATGCTGCTAGTCTAGTCCAGGACAGAAGCTAACACTGTATGCTGGATAGTCAAGAAAAGAAAAGACATAAATTCAAGTGTATGCTTAGGGTTGGTTGGCAATTTGAGGGGGGTATATGCCAATTTTTTAATAAAAATGGACCAGGCACCATGGCTCATGCTTTTGGGAGGCAAGGCAGAAGGATCACTTGCAGCCAGGAGCTTGATACCAGCCTGGGCAACATAGTGCGACCACCAACTCTATAAAAATATTGTTATTTTTTTACTTTATTTTATTAAAAAGATATGGGATACAAGTCAAGATTAGGTACATAAGCTATGTATGTGCCCGTGAAGTTTGTGCCTCCAACTGGTCCTCACTTCTCCTGGTTTAGGACCCTGTACACTTTATGTTGTTATGTGGCCACCACTCTCTCCCTCCCTCCCCTGGCAGTGTCCAGTGACTGCCACTTCCTCCCTTGTGCTAATGTGATTAATGTTCAGGTTCTACTTATGAGTGAGAACATGTGGTATTTGGTTCTTTGTTTTCACAGTAGATCCCTAAGAATGGTTGTCTCTAATTCCATCTAATTTGCTGAGAGGCCATGATTTTGTCCTTCTTCATGGCTGTGTAATATTTCATCATGTATATATATCACATTTTCTTTATCCAGTCTATTTTTGATGGGCAGTAGGGTTGGTTCCATGTTTTTGCCATTGTGAATAGTGCAGATATATATATAATTTCCAGGAAGAAAGAACATCAATCTCTTGTGGAATTTATCTGTCTCTCTGCTTGTTGTCATTCATGTGGTCAGCAGAGAGTGTGTCACATGCCAGGTGCTCTTTGAATGAAAAGCACTTTCCAGTTGTGGCATGAAGCCCTCGTGTTGTCCCTTGAGCTCATACAGTCCAATGTGACTAGGAAGATACATTTTTTTTTAACTGTTTGCACTTTGAGCAGTAGCTCAAACCCAGAGAAGTGAACAAATGTGCAGTGGGGCCTATTGTTTTATTTATCCAAGTGTTTTGATAGGTGAATTTGGTGGACAAGGTGAAGATCCCCATGAGCATAACTTGGGTGAGACAGGTGAGGATAAGGAACAGATAAATCACTCTGCATATTAATTGTGGCACTGCCTACTGGAGCTTGGGGAAAAACAGTAGAGACTGGAAGGAGAAAAGTAAAGGAGTCTCAGCAATGTGGTGGCAGGAGGGGGTCTGTAGATGGACACCCCCAGCAATATGATGGGAGTTGGGATCCAGACCACAATCTATCCCAGAGAAAAGGGAACCCATTCAGCAAATGCATGAGGTACTTGGTTCCCCTGATGACTGAACAGGAGAAGTCGGGGTCCCCCAAAGGCTGAGGCTGAAACAGGATTTGAGTGCAAGCAGGTCATTAGGGAAGTGATCCCAGGAAGGAGTACTGAGGTGAGTAACAGGGATGATAGAAAGTATTCATGAGTGGAACACCACCTTGGGCAACTAGGGCTCAGTCTTGGGAGGCAACTCTGGGAGACAACATTGAACACACCTGGGAGATAACCTCCCCCCTCTCCCCCCAGAGTGGTGAAAGGACTGAGTTGTTTATCCAATTTTCATGCATCACTGGCTGAAGGCCACTCCTGGGGACATGTACTCCTTAGAATGTCCAGCCAGCCCCATCCCTGGCAGATAGAAAACCTTCTGGCAGAAAGGCACAGAAGCTTGCAGCGGAATGCACTTGGCATGTCCTGGAATGGTGAGTTTCAAGAGCTTGGGTTGGTCACTGATTGTGTCTCTACAAACAGCTGAGACCGGGACACACCAAAGGGCATCACTGATTTATCCGATTATATGGCTGGTTATAATAGATAATGATGAAACTTGGTCACGTGAAGGTAGAAATTTAAAAGATAAAAAAAATTTAAAGATTCTGAAACTTTATTTGGGATCTAGAAGACTCAGATCATCCAGCTCAAATCCATTATTTTACAAGAAACTATAGCCCAAAGGATTCAACGGCAGCTTTTTGTCCATGCAGTTAGCTGGAGGAAGGAGATGGGGGGGGCACCAGGCCGTCTAACCTGCCACACACCTGGGGACCATGAGGGGAGTGGTCCAAGTAACCAGCTGAGATGGTTGCTAGAAAATCTGTAGACAGACCCATCCCAGGCCCTCACTCTTCATGTTTTCATCTAAGGTGTGTCCGCAGGGCACTACCACAGCCCAGACACTGCTTGCTCAGAGCCACAGAGCCTCGGCCATGGGGTACAACAGGAAACAAAATAGGTCAATTCTTCACCCTCAGCAATCTGACCTCCTGGAGGCTGGAGGGAGAGACAATCAATCAAGAAGTAAGTAAAATGTGCAGTATGATAGGTAGTGAAAAGCACTAAAGGAAAACTAAAGGGGAGGGGGTGCTAGGGGTGCCATGGGCTCACCGCTGGGTGGGTGGCCTGATGAAGCCCACTAAGGAGGAGACGTTTAGGAAAGACTTGAAGGAGAAAGGGAATGGGACCTGTAGACAGCTGGTGGGGGCAACACAGGCAGAGGCTCAATACGTGTAAAGGCTCTGGGCTGGGATGCCTGGGACAGCATGCTATCCTAGGGGCCATGTGGCTGGCACAGAGGGAAGGAAGGGATGTGAGGAGGAAATGAGGCAGATCACAAGGCTCTATAAGGACTCTGTCTTCTACTGAGTGATATGAGAACCCCTGTGAAGTTCTAGGTAGAGGGCAGGATCTGAGTTAGTTGAGTCACTCTGGCAGCTGAAGACAGGGACAAGGATAGAAGAGATAAGACTAGTTAGGAGACTGGTGACATCATCTAGGTGAGAGAGACAGTGGCACATTTCAAGGTGGTAGCAAGGGAGGGAATGAGAAGTGATCAGATTGGAAGGAAGAGAATGTGACTAAAAGATGCATTTGTGGCAAGTCATGGTAGGTCACACCTGTAACCCCAGCACATTGGGAGGCTGAGATGGGAGGATCACTTGAGTCCAGGAGTCCAAGACCAGCCTGGGCAACATAGTGAGACCTTGTCTCTACAAAAAAATAGCAACAATGGTTATCACCTGTATCTTGCTCAGAAAGACCATCTCCAAGCCTGCCCCAAGCCATGTGCTCGAGTTCTGCCACCCTAAAGGCTAGTGTACCAGCACGGTCAGTGCCCTGTCACATGCCCCTGGTCCTCACCACTCCCCAGCATGTGATGCTTTCTACAGTGAGGGAGCACTTTTGGCTCATTGCCTGAGAACGACCTCTCACTGCAGGGATGCTATCAGTCTGCAGGTGCAGCAGGTCAGACATGCTAAAGCACGGGAGTCCAACCTTTGATCTTCCCTAGGCCACATGGAACAAAGAAGAACTATCTTGGACCACACATAAATTATATAATACAGTTAGTGTAGATACATAATAAGACTTCTTTTATTTTTTAAATCTTTTATTACAAAGTTTAGAAAAATGAGAACAATATAAAACTAGTGGGAAATTTGATTTTATTTTTGTTAAACTAATCTGTCAATGTCTGGTTCAGTGCAAGTGGTTGAAATTCTTAGCAAGTGCTCAAGGTGCTTGTCAGAAATGTCTGTTCGAATTTTGCTCTTTGCGTGCTTCATGATTGAAAACAACTGCTCACACACAGATGTATGTGCTGCCAAAAAGTGATGTCATGAATAAGATGTGATTGTGAACTTCAAAAATGGAACTATGCATGGGGTCACAAAGAAAATAAATGCTAGAAAAATACACGATGTTGGCCAGTAAGAATCTCCTGGGCCAACTGGTGGGGATATGGGCAGGCCAACTCCTGCGCCTCACTATATCCCCACCAGATCAGACATGCAGCGATGGCTGGGAGCTTTCCCGACCCCAGGCCCCCTTCCCTGCTCCCCAGACACCATCTATGAGGACTGTGACTGTTCTCAGGAACTGTGTTCAGAACTGTCTACACCTGTCAAGACTGAGGGACAGAGTCTGGAGTCCAGGGCTGCCCCCAAGCATCTGCACAAGAGCCCCGAAGGTTGGCTGAAGGGGCTTCCTGGGGCCTTTCCTGCCCAGCTGATACTAGGCGTGAGCTCCAGAAGAGAATGTGTCAGATGTGGCTTGGCAATCAGAGGCGAGAGCTGGGGAGGAGAACCCTGGGCTCTGGGTCTCTTGGAAGCCAGGGTTCCATGACAGTCGAAGAGTGATGTTCTGGAGTAGCCAAGCAGCCTGGCAGAGGAGCCTGAGGGACTGAAGATGGCTAGTCGCTGGGGCCCAAGGCCCCCTGAAGTCTGTAGGCCCTTCTCCTTGGCCCAAACACTGGCTTCCATAATCCCTGCCTGAAGATCCCCCAACTTGAACTGCCAGCCAGCCTCAGGCTCAGGCTTCAGAACCACTCTGGATCCCAGGTTTGGGTGAAGAAATGGGAACTATGGACCACAGGCCAGCTGCTGAGCCTCCTGGGCTTTCTTGCCTGAATCCTGGTCCCTCACAGAAACACTGGGTCAAGCAGTGGGAGAGGATGGAGAGCTGGTGTGGCTGCCCAGCCCCATCCAGAGCATCTGCTTCTAGATTAGAAATCGCCCCAGTGTGATGCCAGAGGAGGTGAAGAGCAAAGACAGCACAGCAGACAGTAGCTGGCAGGGGAGCCCAGGCCTGGGACGAGGCCTTCCCTGAGCCAGACCATCACACCTTCTCTTCAGCTCAGGCACAGTGACTTGCCCAGGACAGAAACGGCCACACTGACCATAGGAGGTGCACAGACTTTGGAAGGCTCAGAGAGAGAAGGACACTACATTTGGCGTATCCATGACGTTGAGGACTCAACTGGCACAGTGCCGGATGTATGGGAAACCGTCAATAAATGGTGGTGGAGTTGCATTGAGGCTCTTCAGGTAGGGGGGTGTGCTTTCAGGAGCAAGGGTCTCTAAGTGTGATTTTATAAGGTGGGGGGGTGGGCTTGGAGGCCAGGTGCAAGGCCTGAGTGTGTTGGCCCACTCACAGCTCCTGAGGATCTGGGGCAGTGGTGGCAGTGGGGGTGAGTGTGTGCAGCTGCTGTGATTGGGGGCTGCTGCCAACTGGGGAAGACAAGGCAGGGCTAAGCACGTCTGGGGCTCTGGCAAAGGTTGAAGATGCAGTGAGAAGGACAAAAAGAGCAGTCAGTCAGCAATAAAGGCCCTTTACTTACCAAAAAAAAAAAAAAAATACACGATGTCAAAAGATTTTGTGGGGCTGCATTACTAGCTGTCCTGGGTTGTATGTGGCCATGGGCCATGGGTTGGTCATGCCTGTGCTAAAGGATTTAACATCTCCAGAAGCCTCCTCAGCCAATGACAGAAGCAGGTTGGAGGAACTGCCTTACTTCTTGGTGGTGACAGCTCTGAGATGTGCGCTTTACAATCTCCCAAATGCCTGCAGGGGGATTAAGCATCAGTTGCTCGCAGCAGCAACTCACTCATACGCTTCTCTGTCTCATCTCTTCACTCCACTGCAGGCTTTTCCCAAGCTCCTTTAAATAAATGACTTGCACCCAGATCCTTGTCTCAGTGTATGAAGCCCAACCCAAAGCAGCTGTTCACTGTGTTAGTTAAAATGATTCTTCCTTTAGGCCTTTAAATCTCATCCTTCAGACTCCAGTGTAGACAAGAAGTCATTTTCACAGAGAAATTTAAAATATGCAAATGACATTCAAACCCCAGAGCAAGAACTACTGTTTTTTCTGCCAACCTAATTATGTTCACACTCACCAAATGCCAGAAAAAAGGGAGGCTGTCAAAACAAAGATAACAGAAACAAACGCAGCAAAGCTGTTAGCCCTGGCCAGTGTCATCAACTCCCAAATGAATAACTCTGATATCAGGAGCTCTGCTCTCCAAGGCAGAGAGAGGGAAAGGGGGAAGCAAGGGTCCTCTTCCCTCAGAAACATCCTCACCACCTTCATCGGTTGCGTCCTACTCCCTGGAGTCTCTCCCCAACTCCATGACAGCCCCTGTCCTACACTAAGCAGTGAGGCTCTTACAGGGAAATAAGGTACCCTGCTCACCTGTTGGGTGAGGCCTAAGGTCTATTCCTGCTTTATCTTTTCCTCACCTCCCCCATCCAATCCATCAGCAAGCTCCACTGGTTCTACCTATAAAATATGTCCTGCAAGGGCCTCCACGCCTCTCCCCTCCCAGCCCAGCCACCCTGGTCAAAGCCACCCTCAGCACCACACCAGGGTTACTGCAGTAGCCTCTTACCTGGCCATGTCTGCATCTACCCTTGTCTCCCTACAAGGAAATTGAAGACCACGTTTCTCCAGCATGTACTGTATATGACTTAGCTTTACTGCACATCTCACTTCCATAAGCAACATCTGCTGTTTCTACTGGTCAACACACTCCTAGAGGGATTTGGCTTTCAGAAGTAGTGGTAACCAAGGCCCCAGTGCCAGAACCCCAGCTTCATGAGGGTTAAGGGCAAGGCTAGGCCCCAAGGCAGCCTGCATTGTGGCAGCAACTCCCTGGTCTCCTCAGCAGGGATGTTTGCCTTCTGGGCAAATCCTTGAACTTGGAGAAGGTGGCAGCTCTCTTGGTGCAATGTCACTCTGTACATTATTCCCAGAGCTCAGCCTAGGGTCTGCTTCCCTAGTTTGTCAGTGATTTTTCAAGCACTGAATTCTCTATATAAATTCTTTTCTGCTTGCCCCAGCTGGAAGAGTTTGTTACCAATCACTGACTTCTGACTTTCACCATTGGGATATCTAAAAGGAAATTACAAAGACTGCTTGGGTATATGTTTGAGAACATGTTTAATAAACCCTTTGGGAGAAGGAATTCAAGTTATGTGTAATTGCTTTCACCATAGCCGTTAGAAAATATATCCAAGAACCTAAGTGCTTCCCAGGGGTTCTTCTTATATGGCCGTGGTTCTTACTCTTGCTCTCTTTCAGAATGCTGCCTCCATCTCCCCATCTTTGCTGGTGAATTCCCATCCTCTTTCTGGGAATCCTGCCCCTACCCAGAGGCTTGGTTTCCCCCAGGGGGCATTTCTCTTCCCTCCACATTATGACCAGTGGCATTCCATGGGGACCTTTGCCACTCCAAGGCTGGCCAAACAGTAGGGAGAAAGGTGTTGGAACCACCAGAGTCCCACTGAGTGGTCAGGGTGGGTGTGGTCAGGTTCCCCCCAAGGTCTGTCCACTAGGAGGAGTAACAGAGATGCCTTTTCACTTTTAACTTCCCAGTCAACTGCAAACACCTCAAAATTCTCAAAGACAAAGAAGAGATGAAATTGTCCCCCCACTGCCTCATTTATTTTCCAACTCACCTATCTATGATAAGTTAGAAATTTACAATCCTATGAAAGATTATGGCAGTTCCTTATCCTAATTCTCCATTTTCAGATTCAACCCAACCCCAGGACCCACCGGCTAGAGAAAGGGTTTATTGCTAAGCCCCACACTCATTTATATCCAGTCAATGGCCACACAGACCAGAAAGACATTCAGCAATGACCTCTTGTAAGGGCTGGACTAACCCCTAACTAGCTCACTTTGGAACTTCTGTCTTGGGAATTGAAGGGAAATTTGGGTCTTTCTGCTATGATCATATTTAATATAACAAGTCCAGGGACCTTAATTTATTTTTAAAGTGACAATAATGTCTTTAGCGTTAATGGCATTATACTCATTGGTTGTGCTTGTTTCAAAAACAACTTGAATCACTAGCCCTGAAACACCAGTGATACCTGCTATGGCTTCCCAGAGACAGAATTGGGAGGATGAGAGGACAAGTAGCTTATACCTTCATGGAGGCAAATGGAGGGGTCAGATCATGCCTCTCCCCCCACTCTCTGCCCCTCTCCTTTCCCTCCCCGCCTTCACATAGGTGGTATGTGTATACACACACACACAGCTTTTTTGCAAGCAAAGGTAATAAAGTCTAGAATTTGGCCACAAAGATTTGCTCTGTGGTGACAACAGCCTTAAAGAAGAGTGGCTTTGGTGGGACACAGTGGCGCACACCTATAATCCCAGCATTTTGGGAGGCCAAGTCAAGAGGATTGCTTGAGCCCAGTAGTTTAAGACTAGTCTGAGCAACATAGTGAGACCTTGTCTCTACAAAAAAAAAAAAAAAAAAATCAAAAATTAAAACAAGTTGAGCATAGTAGAGCATGCCTGTAGTCCCAGCTACTCAGAAGGCTTGGACAGAAGGATCACATGAGCCCAGGAATTCGAGACTGCGGAAGCCATGATCATGCCACTGCATTCCAGCCTCGGCGACAGAGTGAGACCCCAGAAGAAGAAAGAAGAGGAAGAGGAAGAAGAGGAAGAGGAAGAAGAGGAAGAGGAAAAGGAGGCAGAAGAGGAGGAGAAGGGGAAAGAAGAAGAAGAGGAGGAAGGAGGAGGAGCAATTCATGCTGTATTTCATGATGAAATTTTCAGGAGCATTTGTCAAGTCTCCGTTTATGCTTCCATACCAGTCCCCTCAAAGTGGTATATCATCACTACTGTGATAGAGAGGAATCATTGCCTCCCAGTCACTGTTCTTCCTCTTTTCCTTAGTAACCAAACTTTTATTTCAGCACTCCTCTGGTCAGAATAAAGGCTGCCTTCTAACCCCTCCCTGCAACCCTTGCTCTAGGGTTTGCATTCAGCTAAGTTCTAGCCAAAGGATTATAAGCAGACGTGTTGCACAAGACTGGAAAATCCAAAAAGGAAATTTTTTTTTTTTTTTTTTTAACTGCAGCACTTTATTTTTCCTTACACAATGACGTGTTGCTGGGGCCTAATGTTCTCACATAACAGTAGAAAACCAAAATCTGCTGTCATCTCTTAAAGAATTAAGAATTGTGTACAAAAACCTTACATAAATTAAAAGGATGAATAAATTTACAGGTGTAAATGCAAACCGCTTCCAACTCTAGGCCAGTAACAACCCACGGTGTTCTGGCAGGAAAACAGTTAGGAAACTGGGTCCTAAGGCTGGGACCTTTCCAACCCTGTTAGACCAGCTGGCAAGACAGAAATGACAACTCGTTCAGCTCTTGCCAACCTCTAGAGAAATCATGGAATACTCAGGTCTGACACATTAATACCCTGCACAGATCAAGACTCTTGGTCACACAGATTCACAGATCACGGACTTCTCTTCCATAAGCATGTTCTCACCTCAGCCATGAAGTGACTGAGCCACATGTGTACTAAGGGTTTAAACCAAAGATATGTACCGGGTATTAAATAACCGAGGGAACAGTTAACTTGAAGTCGGGCCCCTCCATCGTCCACCGCAAATGATTCAAAAAGGAAATTAGTAGACATTTCCT
>CAUYQG010044162.1:0-16347 GCA_963574415.1 Tarsius wallacei | reverse complement strand
ATTGAAACTACATAAAGGTTATATGCCTAGCACCTTTATATCTATATAGACTATTTACCTTTATAGAGTATAAGTTTTACTTTCCACTTGCTAACTCTTTGGCTAACGTTTACCTTGCCCTTTTAATAAGTTACTACTTCCAAGAAGAGCTAGCTTTTTTTTTTAAGAATTATATGTAGACATTATTAAACCATAATTATGTGCAAAAATTATAAGAATTACAAAATTATTAGTACGTTATGTAATTATTTTCACATGTTAATCATTTCTTTTACTGTTAACTTTCTGCTAAGTGTGTGCCAAAAATTATGATATAAATAAATCAGCACTGCTATGTTTCAGTGCCAGAGTGTGAGATAAGACTCTGGTCTGACTCGTTTCTCGCCTTATCCACACATCCTTCCTGGGTTCCTGAATCCTGCGGAGCTGGACTCCGACACCTGTGCCTCTGAGAGGGACATGGAAGAAGCTAAGAAAAAGTCAACAGACTTGAGAAGGCTTTATGGTCAGGATAAGGAAAATGCAGTGGTGACCTGTGTTGATGAGTGACCAGATGCCAGATGGGACTATAAAAAGGTGGAGGAGAATAAAGATGTTCCCAACCTACGTACTACATTAGCTCAGTCCCCTGCCAACAACCCCTGCACTTCAGCCACTTAGGCATAAGCCTACCAAAATGAATGCTCAAAATTAAAATGAAGTTCAGTTTTTTTAAAATGTATTTTTTTGACACCTGTGCTTGTGGTTTGAAATTTGCACAGGCTGAAACATAACCACCATTATCCTCAACATACCTTCAACAGGAAAAAAGAGGTATAGGAATAACAAAAGCAGCTTCCTAACGTCTTGTTGCAGAATAATGATATAATCTCTCTCTTTAGATAATATAGATATTACCCAAACTTCTGTTTTAGATTTAGTCTAAAAACCCAAAGTTATCATCACCTTCAAGTAGCTTTTTATAACTTCTATAATACTAAATCTAGGTTTTTTTTCTCTCCTCTGTATTATGTTTAACACTGTTTACAACTCAAACACATTTAAGTTAATGAGAAAATTCTGAGAACTTACAGAATGTCCATTCTGAATGAGACTGCCAGACACCAAATAGGTGACATGGAGTTGGGCTCCAGAATTTTCCTTTCGCTTCCTTTCAACATAGTCATACAGCATTCTGTTCCAAAGAAAAGAAGGCACAATTCAGTAATTAGAGCTTTTACCTCATTAACTCTTTTTTTTTTTTTTTTTGGAGTCAGTGTCTCACTCTATTGCCCAGGCTGGAGTGCATTGGCATACTAATGGCCACCACAGCTTGACCTGTTGCTGGGCTCAGGTGATCCTTCCACCTCAGCCTTCCAAGTAGCTGGAACTACAGGCGCACACTACCATACTCGGCTTATTTTTTGATTTACTGTAGAGATGAAGTCTCGCCAAGTTGCTCAGGCTGGTCTCGAACCCCTGAGCTCAGGCAATCTTCTTGCCTTGGCCTCCCAAAATTCTGGGATTACAGGCTTCAGTCACCACGCCCGGGCTGCTTCATCAACTCTTAATTCACAACTTAAAAGTTGTCAATCACATTTCCTAAACAGCAGCATTTTCACTCAGTCTATGGACATAGAGTTAAAAAAATAAAAAGATCGACTTTAGATGGGACATGGGGATTGGAGCAGACTTGTACTGAGCTAGCACAGTGACCAATAAACCTAACAATAGACCAAGAGGGACTGAACCTGCATTAAAACAGTGGCAATTATATACAATGGATAAAACACCAAATCAAGTAGTTCAGTCACTATCTAGCTGTGTGATCCTGGATAAGTTAATTAACTTTTCTAGGCCTCTTAATATCCTGAAGTATAAACAGGATGGCTGTACTAGATTAGTGATTCTCTTAACCTGATTAGGGATTCAGGTAGCCATCTATAACCTTCCATCCCCGAAGTTTCAGCAAATGTTTATGTGCCTTTTTACAGAGAGATGGGTCAGGGTTTTAAATAGATTCTCAAAAAAGTTCATTACTCTAAAACATTAAGAATTACTATGTATGAAGGAGGACCCCCCCCCAAAGCCCCAGAATTATCTTTTGGAGGGCGGACCCCTTGTAATACAGGCTTCCTTCACTAGGTAAGTGTTCTAGAAACCCATCAGCATCAGTGTACCAGCTAGTGTTGTTATGATAGGAGGCATTTGGCTTCAGTGAATTTTTGTTTTGGAGATTCTTTTAACATGTTTGCCTATTTCATGATGGATGACTTACAAGCATACCTGCCCACATCACATTGAGTGTTCAGTAGTTTTTGACCAAAAACAGCATGACCTCTAGTGCCCCAACCTTCCTATTCACCTGATCTCACCCCAAGATCTTGTCCCAAGCGATGTTTTCTGTTTCCCCAGATGAAGAAAGTCCTCAAAGAGAAATGTTTTGCCAATGTGGAAAAGGTGAAACAAAAAAAGGCAGAAGCGCTAAAAGGCCTCAAAACTGACGAGTTCAAAAGCTGTTTTGAGCAATAGAAATAGTGTCTCAATAGGTGTACTGCATCAAATGGAGAGTATGTTGATGACCTAAGCCTAAACATGTAAGAATACATATTTTTTAATAAATTCCAAGTTTTTATGAATCACCAATGTCCAGCTTTGAAATTCTGATTTTATGACTATTCAGATTCAATGTTGGTTCAGAACTGCAGATTGTAACATCTTACTCATGCTGCCCAGTATTCAGAATAATGCATTCACCTGAGATAGCCAAACACTAAGATTAGTAAAATCTCTAAATCCATTTTTACCCCTACAATCCAGCAAATATCAGAAGTTGGCTCCCCTCAATAATGTATTTTAACAACAATAAAAGGAGACATAACATTTTTATCTTTCATTTCAAGAAACATTTACAGAGTTTCTATCTATAACATGACATACTTCTCAAGGACAGCTAGAAACGAAAAAATCCCCAGTGAAACTCAACCTACACTATTGGTCACTTTTCTTGAAGCATCCCCTCTCTAGCTTCCATAAACGAAACCATGCCCCACTGAGTTTCCTGCTACCCCTCAACTGCCTGTGCTCCATTTCCCGAACAGACTTCCCCACCTTCTCCCTTTTCGTACTGTTGGCATTCCATCTTCAGCTCTCTTTTCCCTCTGCATATGAGAGTGACCAACCAGCTTGGTCTGCCTGGGTTTGAAGTGGGACTTGCGGTGCCAAAACCAACAGTCCTGGGAAACCAGGAAGGTTGGCCACCCTAGTATACATACTCCTTGGTCCATTTCATTCATCCCCATGGCTTCACCTATCCCTGACAACATCATCATCTGCTCAAACCACTCAAGACAGAAATCTGGGAGTCATTATCTTTCACTTCTCCCCATCCAGTGAGTTGCTAAGTCTCGCCAACTCTCCTCCCAAGTAATTCTTGACCCCATGCCCTCCAAATCTCCTGACTGGACTATTTCAATTCCAAGTGACAGTTCCCCCTCTCCTCCCTGCTCCACCTTCATTATCCATGATGCTGCCACAGTGAAGCTTTAAAAATGCATCAAGTCATTCAGTCAACAAAACTTTACCCAGTAGTTGCTTTATGTTCTATGCTTTGGGGACAGAGCAGTGAATAGAGCAGTCACAGATCCTACAATTTTAGAGGTTACATTCTAAATGAGACACACAATAAACAAATAAGTAAATATATAATCTCAGACGGCAATAAGTCTACAGAAATAAAACCATAAAGTAAGGTCAGAAGGACAGAGAGTGCCTGAGAAGTAGCTTTGCTAGTTTGTACAAGGTGACTAGGGAAGGTCTCATTGGCAGAGTCTCACAGGAAGTTAAGGACCCACCAAGGTGGGTATCTTGGGGAAGAATGTTCCGAACAGAGAGAAGGGCAAACACAAAGATTCTGAGGCAAGAATGTCAGCAAGGTCCAAGGGACTGAAAGGAGGTCAGCATGCTGAAGTAGAGTAAGAAGCGAGAGTAGCAGGAGAGAGAGAGAACAGAATGCCAAACTTGTGGGGTTTTGCATCCACCATAAGGACTTTAGGAAAGGAAGCCATTAAGGAGTTT
Source organism: Tarsius wallacei (assembly GCA_963574415.1). Lineage (NCBI taxonomy): Eukaryota > Metazoa > Chordata > Mammalia > Primates > Tarsiidae > Tarsius > Tarsius wallacei. Next base: position 12,291 of record CAUYQG010044162.1, on the reverse strand, counting down.
AGAGCAGAGGTAAAAGGTGATCTCACCTTTTAGAAGGATCCCTGAGTACTATGGGGAGAACACACTGCAGAGGGGCAAGAAAGGAAGCAGGGAGACCATTTAGAAAGCTACTGTAGTAATCCAGCCTAGAGATGATGGTGGCTCAGACTAGGGCAGAAGCAGTGGAGACAGTAATTAATGGACAAATTCTGGGTTTATATACATTTTTGAGTTGGAGTCTCCCTCCATCACCCAGGCTGGAGTGCAGTGGCACGCACACCATCATCCCAGAGTCGACCTGCCAGGCTCAGGCGATCCTTCTGCCTCAGCCTTCCAAGTAGCCAGAACAGGCGTGTGCTACCACGCCCAGCTAATTTTTTGATTTATTGTAGAGATGAGGTCTCGCCAAGTTGCTCAGGCTGGTCTCAAACCCGTGGGCTCATACAATCCTCTCACCTCGGCCTCCCAAAGTGCTGGGATTACAGGCTTGAGCCACCATGCCCGGACAAATTCTGAGTATATTTTAAAGGGAGAAGCAAAAGGATTTACTGATATATTGTTGTGAGACGTAAGAGAAAGAAGAGTCAAAACTGACTGGACTAAGCAACTCAAGAATGAAACTGTCATTCATTGAGATGGGGGAAAAGCAAGACAAGCAGGTGTTGTGGGAAGAAGTCAGGAGTTAGGTTCTGGGGCTTGATAAATTGGAGATACCTGTTAGTCACTGTTGAAGTTGAAAAGATAGTTGGCTGTTCTTGTCTGGAGTATTATTCCTTGTTCCAAAATTTTCAGTAACTCCATCTCCCATAAGGATTAACTTCAAAACCCTGGCAGTGACATGGAAGACCACTGTTGTTCTAGGTCCACTATCTCTGACCATTTCCCTCACAGCCACACTATTTTCAGCCCTATGAAACATTCTGCAGTTCCCCTTTTTCCTTTGTATATGCCCCTCCTTCTTCCTGAAATGCTCTTCTCAGACCTCATTCACCTACTTCCTCAACCAGACAGCAGCTCAGTTATGACTTCCTACGTGAAGCCTTCTCTAACACCACAAGGTTGGCAGAGTACCTCTATCTTCCAAGCTCCAATAAAACCTATCCCATATCTATTATTATAGCACCTACTACACTGTACACTAACTACTTAGTTTATGTATCTGCCATTCCCACTAGACTGCAAGCTCCTTGAGGACAAAAAGTTGCCCTAGTCAGCATTTTTATCGATTCTTCAATTTGCTAATGATTCCTTTCATTGCAACAAAATTGTTAGAGGGAGAGATGAGCTCACAGATCCATGAACATTTGTTTACTTAAGCTAGTTTGGATCCTATTAACAGAAGCCATAATAGGCATGTACCATGCCCAAGAAGCTCTCAAGATTGCTGCCCAAATACACTCTTTTACTCATAACTCATAGTCTTGCCTACATCATCAGTTATTGCCCTCTATGTTTCCCCAAATCAATCCCAGTTCATCTCTTATAACATTAGCAAGAAGTTCAAAGCAAACTCTTATTTTAAAAAATAACTTCTGCCTGCTTTCTGAGTCTCTAAATATGTTTTACCTAATTTGATTAAGCCAAACATCTTATGTGCGAAATGTTCTTAAATATTAATGACAACATATATGACTTCTTACAAGATATACTTCCTACACATGATCAATTACAGCTTCCTATTTTAATTCATTAATTTTTCCTCTTGATCAGCTTCACCCATAATGTTTCCCAAGATGACTAAAGTGTATATGGTCCCTACTGCCTTCTTTAACCCAATTTAATTCCTTTTACAAACCAAAATTATCTTGTTTAAATAAGTGTGGGGAGGGGACTTGTCTGCCAGGTTTAACATTTCATGAAAGAGCCTAAAATAATGTTTAAAATATAGTCAGAACTGAAAAAATACTTCTTGAATGAATCCTAGTAAATCTGTAACGACCATCCCAGTCACTGTCCTCAGTGCCAAGAGTGATAAATGCCTCCCTTATAAAGAAAAAAAAGATGCAAGAGAACCTCTAAGTCTTAGCTTTCTCATCTGTTATAAAAGGTTGGTAACACTCCTCACAATGGATTATTATAAAAATTATGTGAGAAAAATGTTTGTGAAAATACTATATTAGTTTTCATTCAATAAATATTTACTGGCAATCATTGCATTCTAGGCACTAGAGATGCAATGATTGTGACATACCATATTTTCCAAATGTGGTTGAGACAGTATCTCCCACTCCATATGCCCTTCTAGATTCTCCCATTGAGAGCTAGAATCCACCCCGCCACCCTTTGAATTTGGGAGGACAAGTGATTCACTGCTTGACTTCTGAGGCTAGTCAGAAAAGGCACTGACTTTTCTGCCTTGTGCTGAAGCATAAGATTTTAGAAACCTGAGCTGTTGTGTAAGAAGTCCAGCTACCTGGAAACACCATAATGTGAGAAAGCCCAGGTCATACAAATAGACCGCATGCAAGTTACTCTGGTCAACTGCCTAGCTAAAGTCCCAGCTAATAGCCAGCAGCAACCACCAGACATGTGCATAAAGATGCCTGCAGATGATCAGCCTCCAGTCATGGAAACCTCCCAGCCAAGGTATCAGACAGCATGAAACAGACATATGCCATTCTCACTGTGCCCTAGCCAAATTCTAGACCAAAAGAATCTATGTACATAATAAATAATTGCTTCCAGTCACTACATTTTGGGTTGATTTGTTATATAGCAATAGTAACTAGAACAGTGATAAAATTGATAAACAAGTTTCCTGACTTCATGGAGCTTATCTTCTAGTGGGAAAGAAATATAATAAGCAAGAAACTGTACGACAGTAAGAAGAATTATAAAATGCTAGGATGACTGTATACTCCATACAAAAGAATGAAGTTGGATCTTTTCCTTACACCACACAAAAAATTAATTCCAAATGATTCCTAGAAAAGTTGTTTAATATTTATACATTTGAGTGCTGCACTTAAAAATTAGCTTCTGAGCTGGGCTCGGTGGCTCAGCCTGTAATCCCGCACCTTGGGAGGCTGAGGTGAGTGGATTGCCCGAGCCCGCGGGTTCGAGACCCACCTGGGCAGGCGAAACCTCATCTCTACAATAAATCAAAAAAATTAGCCGGGCGTGGTAGCACACGCCTGTAGTTCCGGCTACTCGGAAGGCTGAGGTGGAAGGATCGCCGGAGCCCCGCAAGTCGAGGCTGCGGTGGCCGGAAGCGGCCACTGCACTCCAGTCTGGGCGACGGAGTGAGATGCCAACTCAAAAAAAAAAAAAAAAAATTAGCTTCTGCTGGGTGTGATGTCTCATGCCTATAATTCGAGCACTTTGGAAGGCCGAGGTAGAAGGATTGCTTGAGCTCAGGAGTTTGAGACCAACCTGGACAATATAGTGAGACCTGGTCTCTACAAAAATAAAAATAAAAGTTGGCTTCAACAACTCACAATAGCAAAAACATGGAACCAACACAGATGCCCATTGAAGGTGGACTGGATAAAGAAAATGTGGTAGATATACACTATGGCATACTACCCAGCCATAAAGAACAAAATCATGTCCTTTGCAGCAAAATGGATACAGCTGGAGACCATCATTCTAAGTAAATTATCATAAAACAAAAAACTATGTAACGCAGCTTCTTACCCATAAGTGGGCACTAAACACAGACACATCTGGGTACAAAGACAGTAACAACAGACACTGGACGCTGCTAAAGGAGGTGGAGGGGATAAGGGACACAAAACCACACATTGGGTATCAAGTCTACTATTGGGGGATAAAACTTGTCAGAAGCCCAAACCTTGCCTTCACACAATATACTCACGTAACAAATCCTCACATGTACCCCACAGTTCTAAAATAAATAAATAAAAATAAAAACTAGCTTGAATTAGACCAGGTATGGTGATCATGCCTGTAATTCCAGCACTCTGGGAGGCCAAAAAGGGAGGACTACTTGAACCCAGGGATTCAAGCCCAGCCTGGGCAACACAGTGAGACCTGGTCTCTACAAAAAAAAAAAATTTTTTTTAAAGTAGGTGGGTACTGTGGCACATTCCTATAGTCCTAGCTACTTGGGAGGCTGAGGAGGAGGACGGCTTGAGCTCAGGAGTTTCACACTGCAGTGAGCCATGATTGCACCACTGCACTCCTGGGTGACAGAGCAAGACTCTGCCTCTTAAAAAAAAAAGAAAGAAAGAAAGCTTGGATTAACACCTAATCCAAAAGTTTTAGTATATTACTATAGGGAGGAGTGGAGCATTTTTAATGTTAACAAGCACATGATCTGTAGACAACTTAAATACAATGATAATTAGCAATGACTAAAAAATATATATATTATATCCGAATGAACCACACAACCAAATGCAAGAGCAAAAACTACAAAACTCTTAGAAAAAAACACAGGAGTAAATCTTAATGACTTTGGGTTAGGCATAGGCAAAATCTTCTTCGATACTACATCAAAAGCACATATCAAACAACATATCAAAAAGAAAACAAGGTAAGGATAAGAAAAGGAAACCCTAACGCACAGTTGGCAAAAATGTAAATTAATATAGCCATTATATAAAATAGTATGAAGGTTCCTCAAAAAACTAAAATTAGAACTACCAATTGATCTCGCAATCCCACTATGGGGTATGAAGTCACAGGAAATAAAATCAGTATGTTAAAAAGATATCTGCACTCCTATGTTCACTGCAGCACTATTCACAACAGCCAAGATAGGAAATCAATCTAAGTGTTTATCAAGGGATGAATGGATAAAGAAAATGTAGAAAAAAACAAACCACCATATCTAAAAATGAGCAAAAGATATGAAAGATACTTCTCAGATGAAGACAAACGAGCAGCCAACAGATACATGAACAAATGCTCAGCCTCACTAGTCATCAAAGAAATACAAATTAAAACCACACTGAGATACCACCTAACTCCAGTCAGGTTGGCCATCATCAATAACTTAAAAACAACAGACACTAGAGAAGATGTGGTGGAAAGGGAGCACTTGTACACTGTTGGTAGGAATGTAAACTAGTACAACCTCTGTGGAAAACATGGCGATTTCTAAAAAAATCTGAAAAATGATCTTCCATACGACCCAGCAATGCCACTTCTGGGAATATATCTGGAGGACCTCTATAATAAAGATAACTGCACATGCATGTTTATTGCAGCATTATTCACAATAGCAAAAACATGGAACTAACCGTGCTGCCCATCAAAAGTAGACTAGATAAAGAAAATGTGGTATATTTACAAGATGGAATATTAGCCAGGCTCGGTGTCTCAGCCTGTAATCCCGCGCCTTGGGAGGCTGAGGTGAGTGGATTGCCTGAGCCCGCGGGTTAGAGACTCGCCTGGGCAATTTGGCCAGATCTCATCTCTACAATAAATCAAAAATTAGCTGGGCGTGGTAGCACGTGCCTGTAGTTCCGGCTACTTGGAAGGCTGAGGCGGAAGGATCGCCGAAGCCCAGCAGGTCGAGGCTGCAGTGGCCAGAAGCAGCCACTGCACTCCAGTCTGGGCGACAGCGATAAAGAGGAACAAAATTATGAATTTTGCAGCAGGCTGGATGGAATTAGAGTCTATAATACTCAGTAATTTGTCACAGAAACAAAGATCTGAGTCCCACATGTACTCACTCGTATGTGAACCCTGAACATTTATCATAACACTATAAGGAAGGGATTGGAAGCAGCAGGACGCTGCCAGGGGAGGGGGGAGCACATAACATCAACAAGGGTACCCACGCTTTACCTGTATGATGACCACGTATGCACCTCATTTGTACCCCACATTTTTTTAATAATTAAAAATAAAAAAAGAAAGGAAATGTAGCACATACACCTAATGGGATACTATTCAGCCATAAAAAAGAATGAAATCCTGTTATTTACAACAACACAGATAAACCTGGAGGAGAATATGTTAAGTGGAACAAGCCAGGCACAGAAAGACAAATGTCACATGATCTCACTCATATGTGGAATCTAAAAATGTTGATCTCATAGATGTAGAGAGTAGAATGGTGGTTACCAAAGGCTGAGATGGTTAGCTGAGAGGGGGAATGGGAGATGCTGGTCAAAGGATATGTAATTACAGTTAGATAAGAATAGTAAGTCCAAGAGATCTACTTTATCACACAGTGACTACAGTTGATGATATATTATGGAAAAATGCAAAGACAGTAGATGTCAAGTACTCTCATCACAAAAATAACTATGTGAGGTAATGCATGTGTCAGCTAGACTTAGCTATTCTACAATGTATACATACTTCAAAAATAATGTTTTACACAATAAATACAATTTTATCTGTCCATTTTTTAAAAAGTATTTTTAAAATAAAAATTTAAATTAAAAAACAAAAGCACAAGCAACAAAAGAAAAAAATAAATAAACTGGACTTAAATTTCAATAATAAAAACTTCTGTGCTTCAAAGGACATTATCAAGAAAGTGCATTAGCTGGGCATGGTAGCATGCGCCTGTAGTTCCAGCTACTTGGAAGGCTGAGGCGGAAGGATTGCCGGAGTCCAGCAGGTCAAGGCTGCGGTGGCCAGGAGCGGCCACTGCACTCCAGTCTGGGTGACAGAGTGAGACTCCAACACAAAAAAAAAAAAAAAAAAGGTGCAAATATAACCCACAGAATGGGAGAAAATGTTTGCAAATCAAATATCTAACCCAGGATCTTATATTCAGAATACATAAATAATTCTTTTTCTTTTTTGAGTTGGAGTCTCACTCTGTTGCCCAGGCTGGAGTGCAATGGCACACTGCTCACAGCCACCGCAGCCCTGACCTACTGGGCTCAGGAAATCTCTTTCCACCTCAGTCGTCCAAGTAGCTGGAACTACAGGCATGTGCCACCATGCCTGGCTAATTTTTTGATTTATTGTTGAAACGAGGTCTCAACAAGTTGCCCAGGCTGGTCTCAAACCTCTGGGCTCAGGCAATCCTCTGGTCTCGGCCTCCCAGAGTGCTGGGACTACAGGCTTGAGCCACCGCACCTGGTCATAGATCATTCTTAAAACTCATGGTAAAAAGATAACCCAATGAAAAAAACCATCATAAGCATTCAACAGGTTATTTCTCCAAAGAAGATACACAAATGGCCAATAGTCATATTTAGAGATGCAAATTATTCATTAGGGAAATGCAAATCAAAACCATGAGATACCACTTCACATCCACAAGGATGGCTAAAATAAAAGACATAATAAAAAGTGTCGCCCAACACAGTGGCTCACGCCTAATCCTAGCACTTTGGGGCTGGGCTCAGTGGCTCAGCCTGTAATCCCAGCACTTTGGGAGGCCGAGGTGAGTGGACTGCCCAAGCCCGCGGGTTTGAGACCTGCCTGGGCAACTTGGCGTGACCTCATCTCTACAATAAATAAAAAAATTAGCTGGGCGAGGTAGCGCCCGCCTGTAGTTCCAGCTACTTGGAAGGCTGAGGCGGAAGGATCGCCGGAGCCCAGCGGGTCGAGGCTGCGGTGGCCGGGAGCGGCCACTGCACTCCAGTCTGGGTGACAGAGTGAGACTAACTCAAAACAAACAAACAAAACAAAACAAAACAAAACGAAACAAAACAGTCCAACATTGGGATGATGTGGGCACTGACGGAACAAAATGGAGGTGTCTGGAGCAGGATCCAGGAGGCCCCTTGTGGAAGTTGCCCTTTTTAGTTGCTGGATTGTGAGGGGGTCTGGGCGGTCCTGGGGAGGGGCCAAGGTTGTGGTGGGGAGCCCACTGGGGGGGAGGCTGGGAGAGGATTGCCCAGGGGTTCTCAAACTTTACCTTGCATCAGAACCCCCTGAAAGGCTTGTTAAAACATAGATGACTGGGTCCTGTCCCCAGAGTTTCTGAGTCAGCGGGTCTGGGGTGGAGCCTGAGAATGCACATTTCAAGTAAGTTCCCATGTAATGCTGACGCTGATGACACCGATCTAGAAGCCACACTGAAAACCAACAGCTCTTTTGCTAAGTCTTTTAATCATTTATTTATTTTGAGTTGGGATCTCACTCTGTCCCCTCAGGCTGGAGTGCAGTGCACTGACTGCAGCCTCGAACTCCTGGGCTCAGGCAATCCTCCCGCCTCAGCTTCCCCAGTAGATGGGACTACAGGTGGGCGCCACCATGCCCATCTAATGTTTTGATACTTTTGTGGAGACGGGGTCTTGTTATGTTGCCCAGGCTGCTCTCGGACTCCTGGGCTCAAGCGATCCTCCTGTCTCTGCCTCCCAAAATGTTGGGATTACAGGTGTGAGCCACTGTACCTGGCCGGTATTTCAATATTTTGATAACTGTCACGGCCTTCCTTGAATATCAGGCCGGGGGATAAGAACGACTTCCATGTTATAGATGAGCGAAGAAAGGCAACTAACTTAGACGAAGTAACTTGCGTAGATCACACACTCAGTGGATAAGCCAGGAGGCTTGAATTCAGCCTCCCTGACTCTCTCCCTCAATTTCCAGTCTGCCCCCAACCTCGAAGCCAGCAGAGGTCCGGGCACATGGCTGACCACCTCTGGGGAGACCCCGGGCCTTTGACAGGCTACAGGCTTGCGGAAGTCCCGTCCCTTCTTTCGGGGACTTGCCCTCTAGCTGGCGGCCTGGGGAATGCTCCAGAGACTCCTGAGCGGCTTGGCGCTGGCTGGCTTCCTTGGCCCCCTCCCTCGCAAGCAGCAGCTGCGGAGTTGACGAATTACACTAAACTGTGATGTCTCCTCGGAAGCGCGTTCCAGGACATGCTGTGATGGCTTCCCAAGAAGGCAACAGGCACGTGGTCCGCAAACGAGCCCCGTTTGCTCCCTGGCTCAGCACAGCAGCTGCTCAGAGGCAGCGTGGGCTCTGCGCGGCCCGCTGGGGGAGCCTATTAAGAGCCACAACACTGTGAAAAGCACAGCAGAAACGCTCCATTAAATCTGGTGGGGGGCCTGCCTCAGGAATCCCAGCTCTGCTCAGCTTGGCCTCGGCCGGCCTCCAGCTTGGCTCTCCCCTTCTCTCTGCCCCTGCCATCCCTTCCCCTTAGGGCTTGGGTGACCCTGAGTTAAAACTGTGGCTGGCGCAGGTTAAAGGGTGTGGCAAAGGCCCAGGCAGGGAGCAAGTCCGAGGGGAATGTCCTTCCCATGGCCTCTGATGGGAATGGGTGGGCTGTTTAGAGTGGTGTGATGTTGATGAGGGTGTTGACAGAGTCTTGGTCATAGGGACTTCTGTTCTGGGCCTGCTGCTTGGGGCTTCTTCCAGCCATAACTCTCCCCAAAGGTCAAGAAATCCTCGGGACCGGGAGGATACATCCACCCAAGGACTGTGACCCCCTTTCGACATGGTATCTCAGGTACCTGGAAATCTGCAATTCCCTGCCAAATGGTCCCAACCTGCTTCGAGTGTCTGCACACGCTTCTTTCCAGCGCATCCTTTAACGAGTGGACTGTACCGCTGGGGGCTGTGAACGGAGCTTGGCCATGTGGTCTGGGAGTCCATCTGTATGTGAGGTCCCTGGGGTTGAGACAAGAGCCTCATGTGGGAAGAGGTGAGGGCCAGCCTGGGGGCTGGGGGTCATCTTTCTGCATAGCTCTGTGTTCTAGTGCAGAACTCCAAGGAGCCTGGGAATTCTAAATTTAAACTTTCCAGGCTTATGAAGGCATATTTGTCAAGGTAGGAGGGTAGAGTATATTTTTGTTAACAGTTTGTTAGCTTGATTTATAATTTTAACCATCGTGCTCTTGGCCCCGTAAGTGTTTGCAGTGGGCCCCAGCGCAGGTGGTAGCGGGAGTGGGCTCTATCTATCATCTGTCCATCGCAAGTAGACGGGCCAAGGGCCGTGCTTTCACACAGGCAAGCCAAGTGCCTCGTGAGAAGGCAAAAACTGCGTAATTCTCCAAGCCCTGCAGAAAATCCTCATTTGTCTTCTGGAAACTTGTGCTCTGAGGTGAGAATGATGAAGGTAAGGCTGCTGGTGAGCTGGCGGGAGCCCTCTGAAGAGCCACTTGGATAAGCTCTTGTCTTGTGAGGAATGGGCCCCAAGCCAGGCATACCCTCCTGGACCTCTGACCTCCCCCTTGACCTTGCCGGCTTGTGAGGGGACAGACACACATGCTGCTCTTGCTGGCACACACGGGTGCTTTCAGGATCCCGTCTCTTCTCCTTTCTAGTGGTTTTCCCTTTGTGACTCCACTGCCACCCCATCACAGACACACTGCGAAGCTTTGCAGTAACTCTCAGGAGGGAACAGGCTACCAGGGGAGGAAGCCGCTTTCTTGAGGGTCTTCTACCCTGATAAAGACCTCGGTTGGACTTGGCAGTGTCGAGAGCAGGTGGTCTTGCTACTGCAGGAAGTGGGATGAGTAGGAGTTCCTGCTTACGTTGATCAGGAACCGAACATTCAGTGGAAGAACTTTCCTGAATCTCGGCTCTGTATCTATCTGTCTCTCCCTTCTCTCTCTCTGTCTTTTCCTCCCTCCCTCCTTCCCTCTTCTCATCTCTAACTCTTCCTCTCTTCTTCCCTTTATGCATGTATGGATGGATCATCTTCAACCTATATCTATCATCTATGTCTTCCTCCCTCTATCTCTATCTCATCCTTCCTCCTTCTCTTTTTTGAGTCGGGGTCTCACTCTGTCGCCCAGACTGGAGTGCAGTGGCTGCTCCCGGCCACCGCAGCCTTGACCTGCTGGGCTCCGGCGATCCTTCCGCCTCAACCTTCCAAGTAGCCGGAGCTACAGGCACGCGCTACCACGCCCGGCTAATTTTTAAAAAAATTTTTATTGTAGAGATATGACGTCTCGTCAAGTTGCCCAGGCGGGTCTCGAACCCACGGGCTCAGGCAATCCACTCACCTTGGCCTCCCAAGGCGTGGGATTACAGGCTGAGCCACGGAGCCCGGCTCTTCCTCCTTCTCTTAATCTTTCTATCTATCCATCTATCTCTCTCTATCTCCATCTCTCCCTCTTCTATCTCTATACTTCTATTCTCCTTCCCGTCCCTATCTATCTATCTATCTATCTATCTAATTTCTATCTCTCCCTCTCTCTTTCTATCTCTATCTCTTCCTTCCTCCTTCCCTTCTGTCTATCTATCATCATAGTATATTTCTATCATCTATATTTGCTCAATTTTTTTTCCAGATATGAACTTTTAACATACTTACTGAGGGCCTACTATGGTCTAGGCTGTGAGCCATATTATAACCTCGTTTAACCCTTATGAGACCCCTGTGAAGAAGCATCATCACCATTCTGTAAAGGGGGAAACCGAGACTTACAGAGGTAAAACAACCAACCTAAGGTTACATAGCTCCGAAATGACAGAGTTGGGGACAAAGTCCATGTCTTCTGGCTTTGAGTTTTGTGCTGTTTCCACAGAGAGAAGATTATCCCTAGGTACATTTTTTTTTTTTTTGAGTTGGGGTCTCACTCTGTCGCCCAGACTGGAGTGCAGTGGCCGTTCCCGGCCACCGCAGCCTCGACCTGCTGGGCTCCGGCAATCCTTCCGCCTCAGCCTTCCCAGTAGCCGGAATGACAGGCACGCACTACCATGCCCGGCTGATTTTTTGATTTATTGTAGAGATGAGGTCTCGCCAAGTTGCCCAGGCAGGTCTCGAACCCGCGGGCTCAGGCAATCCACTCCCCTCAGCCTCCCAAGGCGTGGGATTACCGGCTGAGCCACTGAGCCCGGCCCATTTTTTTTTTTAAGTCAGAGAAGTGCTGCCTGAGTGTTTGCTTATCTCTCTCTAGCAGCATTTCCGGGTCCTGGTTCCCGGCTCCGGCTCTGAGGGGAGTGAGGGGCATCAGTGCTGACTCTAGCCCAGCAGAGCCCCTCTGCTCCCCCACACCCCTCCACTAGCATGCGTCTGTCTGGGTGTGCCCGGCAGTCACAGGCACAGGCCGGGTTTATCTGAGTGACAGAAGCTGAAAAACAGCTGTTTGACATTCCCTGCTGCTTTTGAAAACAAAACTACCAGCAAAGAGGTTGAATGAAATGCAGAAAATACCCTTGCTTCATGTGGATAAGGATATTTTTACTCAGAGAACATCTATTTTCTCTTTCCTTTCTCGATTTCCTGTTTCCCCGCCCAGTCATTTCCCTCCCCATCCCCTCCTTTTTACTTCTTCCTCCGTCCTTTTTTCCTTCCAATTAAAAGAAAATCTTCCTGATTCTGTTTCTATGTCTTTTTTCCATCCAAATTTTCTTCTCTTGAAGTAACGATTTAAGTATTTCTCTTTGTTTCTCATTTTTTTCACATCTCCCATGTGTCTGTATATTAATTCATGCCTTCGCATATTAATTCACCTTTCTAGCTTTGGGTGCATACCA